>CM045892.1:27371878-27496149 GCA_025169545.1 Anguilla japonica | reverse complement strand
CATATCTACGTGTAAAACCAATGGTAAGATTGTATATTTATTAAATGCTTAGTCCCAGATATTTACTGTATAATGACATGGTATAATTTAAATAAACGTGTCTCGTTTATTTCGTTATTCAATGAGCAGCGTTTTCACTGCTATATTGGCATATTTTAGGGCTATTGTCGGGTTTATCTTGTTGCTACGGAATTTCACATTACATTACAGGCATTGGCAGACGCTCTTATCCAGAGCGACGTACAACAAATTGTATAACCATAACCAGGAACAAGCGTGTCGAAAACCCTAGAGAGAAGTACCGTTCCAAGTGCAGGGAACAACCGCATAGTTCACTTGGACCCTGTAGGTTAAACTGATTAACACTAACACAAACAAGAAACAGCAACAACGCAGTCCATGCAAAATACAAGCAATAGTTAAGACGAGTGCATTAATTAAGTCACCTACGAAACAGCTAACTAGTTACAACCCTAATCTTAGTCAATTTAGAGATTAAATTGAGAATTTACGATTTCTCTCAGCATAATGACGGATTTAAAGACTAAACGAACTCACCCGATATTGTCTCCAATGGATCCATGCCAAAGAAAAAGTAATGATTCATCCTCTCAAATAGCTTTTACTAAAACAAACTTTTAGAAGCAAAAAATGAAATACCAACTCGCCATCGATGCTACCTACGCGCAGAGTACCGTGTTATTTATTCAGACACTGGCAAATCTACAGCATAAATTGCGTCTTTTGTTTATATTCAATATTAGTAATTGCAGCGAGAAACAGCAGCTGTAGACACAAGATAGTTTATATTATGGTAGCAACGGAACGAAGCGGACTACATATGTAGTACCGTCATTGTTTAATTATACCAGCGTGTTTTCGCGCGTTTTACACGAAACTCAAATACTATCAATAAAATGGTTTAGCTATTTCTCAGCATAATGACAGATTCAAAGACTAAACAAACTCACCAGATATTGTCTTCAAAATGGATGCATGCTCAAGAAAAGTAATTATTCATCCTCTGAAAAAGCTTTTACTAACAAACATTTGGTACCTCTTCCAGTGCTTCCCCGACGTTCAGACCCTACCC
Organism: Anguilla japonica; assembly: GCA_025169545.1. NCBI lineage: Eukaryota > Metazoa > Chordata > Actinopteri > Anguilliformes > Anguillidae > Anguilla > Anguilla japonica. The sequence goes on along the minus strand of CM045892.1, from coordinate 27,495,056 downwards.
TCACTGATAAAAACTAGACCCTACGGTGTCGGATTAACTTGCGTCGCCATGGATGTCGCTTGCCGTAAAGAAGTTTACTCGATGTCGTAACACTTTAGAATTTGGAGGTACAGCGCTACCGCACCCCACCTAATAAAAAAGTCCAAATGGCGAGCAACCCATATGGCGGACATAGGTGGTCCCAAAAGCAAAGTTGTAGAGCACATTCAGATGCATCGGTCGATGAAGTTTTGTGTTGATCGGACTTATGGTGTGGCAGTTATAGCCTTTAAATGTATGATCCTTTGTTATAGCGCCACATCTGGGCGACATAGGTGATTTTTCGTGGCTGAGTAGTGGGGGGCCATAGGAACCCACCTACCAAAGTTGGTTGGTCTACAACTTATGGTTGCTGAGCCTCAGACATTTTAGTGGAGAAAACTGCCACGCCCCAACGAAAAAGTCTAAATGGCGGCCAAACAATATGGCGGACATAGGTGGTGCCAATGGCAAAGTTGTAGAGCACCTTCAGATGCATAGGTCGATGAAGTTTTGTGTTGATCTAACTCATGGTATGGGAGTTATGGCCTTTTACGCAAAACCCTTTGTTATAGCGCCACCATCTGGCCGACATAGGTGATTTTTAGTGCCTGAGTAGTGGGGGGCCATAGGAACCCACCTGCCAAATTTGGTTGGTCTAGGACTTATGGTTGCTGAGCCTCAGGCACTTTTAGCGGAGAAAAATAATAATAAGAATAATTAAAGCCGCAAGCGGCGTTGGGAGGGGTCCAAGCATTGGCACCATCGCGCCCCCTATGGAGCGATTTTAAAATGGCTTTGTCCTCATGATCATATGCCTTCACCCAACATATCTACTGAATATCATGAAGATCGTATGAAATATTGATGACTTATGGCCAATTTTGTGCTAAGAGACGCTGTCGGATGACTTAGTTACGTCGCCATGGATATGTCCTGGCCGCATCCCGTAAAGGCCTTTACTATGTTGTAACACTTAAATGGCATGTCGTAACACTTAGATGGTCCGGCGTGTATGCACAGCTGCAGTGTTTCTGCACCGCAACTAAAAAAGGCGTCACACTAGTGTTGTCACGATACCAAAATTTTGACTTTGATACTGATACCAGGTTTAGTATTACGATACTCAATACTGAAATGATACTTGAAACTTAAACGATGCTAATTCGATACTCGGTACCTAACAATACTGAAATTACCTTAATAGATGAGAAACGTAATGTCCACAAGGGTTGAACTCATTTTCGAATTCATGGTTTATTAACAACCTGGTTCATTAACAACCTTTAAGTTGAAGCCTCTTCAACATATTACTATGCATAGGCCTATAGTGTTACAACACTGAACAACAGAAAAAATATGTTAAATATATTTCAAAAATTAAACAGTTGTAAAGTAAATAATCTTTAAAACAGGTCTTTCACCTTTAAATAGATTTAAAAACAGCATATTTTAATAACAATACAGCATCTATCTATAATAAAATATTTCCAAATTGGAACACCTATTGCTACTGAAGTGAACTGAGTCAAAGCTTGCTCTGTATCAAGGAGCTGAGTACACAAGCGCAAGTCACCTCACTTGGCAACCTTAGTTGCTACTGCCTTCTAGCGAAGATTCTCACAAATTACACTTTTCATCCTCTAAATCAGTAATGCGGGAGAGAATTTTCCCTGGCTTTTTACATTTGACTCAAAACTACCGAACGTCGGAATATTCTAATACCGAACCGTTTCTTTTATTTATTTATTTTTTAAGTACCGAGAAAGTGCTGAAGTTTTGGTATACCGTGCAACACTACGTCAGACACATATTTCAATCCATTGCTCAGCTTAGCAGAGAATGCACATTTCAGAGCGCCACAGAGACAGATAGAATAATAACACATGAATGCACATTTCAAATAATAAATACGACATTGAGAAAAAACGAAAGAAGACGTAATATCAACTCGCGAAATGCGTGCTGCGCGCAAAGTAGCCTACCGTTTTATTTATTTAGACATTGGCAGATAAGAAAACTTTTGGTTATGCTGACCTATAAAACGCTATTCCAAAAGCAAAATCAGACATGTTATACATTGTTAGAAAGCTTATACTCTCACCTACTGAATAAATGAATTGTCAATCAAGCCGAATTGTACTAAAAAGGGCGACAACGCCGTAAGCAACAGGTGTGGTATTACGCACAGCTATTATTGAAGATAGCCGACCCAGGCGTGACAGATGCGCATATATTTCGCAAACGGATTGTCCAAGACAATATATGACCACTCATTCGCAAAAGGGGCATCTCTACGCGTAAAACCAATGGTAAGATTGTATATTTATTCAATGTTTAGTGTCAGGGTTCTGTGTCTTCCCCCTGTCTTTCCCTTGTTGGGCCGCCAGATGGCGGCACTTCTGTTTTGTGTCCTGCTCCCCCCTGTTAATTGTATTATTGGTTTTGATTATTCTATTGGCTGTCTCGTTCTCCCTTCCCTCTCTGTGGCTTGATTGTTCATTGTGCCCTCCTGTGTCTCGTCAGTGTCGGTCTATTTAAGTTTCCCTTCCCCTGGACTCAGGTGCTGGATCCTTGTTGCTTGTTGGGTTGTTCTTTGTCCTGCCCATGTTCCTGCTTCATGTATTCCTGCCCTGTATGTACCTGCCATTCTCTGGTTTCTACGAGTTTTTGGATTTTTGGATTTTCCCTGTTCTTGTGTTTGTGTAGTTTTCCTTGTGTTTGAGAATTGCCCTGCGAGGCCTTTTGTTCCCTTTTGTTCCCTGCGTTTGGTTCCTGTGTTCCCCTTTTTTAGTAAAGTCTTTTTGTTCTTCCTGATTTGGTGTTTGAGTTTACCCTCTCTGCATTTGGGTCCAAACCCACCACTACACCCTAACAGTTTAGTCCCAGATATTGACTGTAGAATGCCTTGGTATAAATTTTTTTTTAAAGTTAGTCTAGCTTATTTCGTTATTCATGGAGCAGCGTTTTCACTGCTGTATTGGCATATTTTAGAGCTAATGTCGGGTTTATCTTGTTGCTAAACGGATATTGCATTACATTACATTACAGGCATTTGGCAGACGTAGGCTACAACAAAATGTATAACCATAACCAAGAACAAGTGTGTCGAAAACCCTAGAGGGCAGTAGCCTACCGTTCTAAGTGCAGGGAACAACCGCATAGTTCAACTTGGACCTGTAGGTTTAAACTGATTAACACTAACACAAACAAGAACAGCAACAACGCAGTCTATGCAAAAATACAAGCAATAGTTAAGACGAGTTAAGTCACCTACGAAACAACTACCTAGTTACAACCCTAAGCTTACAGTCAATTTAGAGATTAAATTGAGAATACGATTTACAGCATAAATTGCGTCTTTTGTTTATATTCAATATTAGAAATTGCAGCGAGAAACTGCAGCTGTAGACACAATATAGTTTATGTTATGGTAGCAACGGAACGAAGCGGACTACATATGTATTACCGTCATTGTTTCATTATACCAGCGTGTTTTCGCGCGTTTGCACAGAAACTCAGAACCTATCAGTAAAATGGTTTAGCTATTTCTCAGCATAATGACGAAAATAATTTTCAACCGTCCACCTCGTTTTAGCAACGTTCCAACACTGTCGTCGTCACTGTTCCATGGGTCACAAAAAAATATTACACTAACACGCTTGCATTGCAGTGTGAAATATCCGCATTATATAATGCCACTAACCTATTTAAAGACACTCATTTCAAAAATAACGTGTATAACCGAAATATTTTTGAGCAGTAATACTTACATAGCAACATGACATTTTATCTGTGTTTAGCAGTATAGAGACAGAAAATCAATGACAAAGTCCTTTCCGCTTCTGTTTTGCGTCAGAAAACGATGTCAGATAGGTCTATCAGCAAAGAAATGGCTTAGCTATGCCCCGAAGTCCTCAATAATAATAGTACTCTCCAAGAAATTATGAAAATCGTTGACAACGTTTTCGTTAGGTGCATCGTCTTTAATGTTACGCCACAGTGAATGCGCAAGTGAATGCGAGAAGAAAATATTCCGTTACGCTGAACTATAAAACGCTATTCCAAATGCAAAATCAGACATGTTATACATCGTTAGAAAGCTTATTCTCTCATCTACGGAATAAATGAACTGTCAATCAAGCCAAATTGTACTAAAGACGCGACAACGCCGTAAGCGACAGGAATCACAAACGGATTGTCCAAGACAATATATGACCACTCAGTCGGGACAAAAGGGACATCTCTACGCGTAAAACCAATGATAAGATTGTGTATTTATTCAATGTTTAGTCCCAGATATTGACTGTAATATGAGATGGTATAATTTAAAAAAAAACTTTGTCTCGTTTATTCGTTATTCAATAAGCAGCGTTTTCAACTGCTGTATTGGCATATTTTAGGGCAAATGTCGGGTTTATCTTGTTGTTACGGATTATTAGCCTACATTACATTACAGGCATTTGGCAGACACTCATACCCAGAGCGACGTACAACAAAGTGTCTAACCATAAACAGGAACAAGTGTGTTGAAAACCTAGAGGGCAGTATCCTACCGTTCCAAGTGCCTCAAGACCGTCCCCTCACTGATAAAAAACTAACCCTACGGTGTCGGATTACTTGCGTCGCCATGGATGTCGCTTGCCGTAAAGAAGTTTACTCGATGTCGTAACACTTAGAATTTGGAGCTCCAGCTTTTCCGCACACCCCACCTAATAAAAAAGTCCAAATGGCGGGCAAACCATATGGCGGGCATAGGTGGTCCCAAAAGCAAAGTTGTAGAGCACATTCAGATGCATCGGTCGATGAAGTTTTGTGTTGATCTGATTTACGGTGTGGGAGTTATGGCCTGTAAAATTATGACCCTTTGTTATAGCGCCACCATCTGGCCGACATAGGTTGATTTGTAGTGCCTGAGTAGTGGGGGCCCATTGGAACCCACCTCCAAAATTTGGTTGGTCTACAACTTATGGTTGCTGAGCCTCAGACATTTAGCGGAGAAAACTGCCACCGCCCCAACTAAAAGTTAAAATGGCGGGCAAACAATATGGCAGACATAGGTAGTGCCAATGGCAAAGTGATAGAGCACGTTCAGATGCATATGTCAATGAAGTTTTGTGTTGATCTAACTTATGGTGTGGGAGTTATGGCCTTTTACGCTTAACCCTTTGTTATAGCGCCACCATATGGCCGACATAGGTGATTTTTAGTGCCTGTGTAGTGGGGGGCCATAGGAACCCACCTGCCAAATTTGGTTGCTCTAGGACTTATGGTTGCTGAGCCTCAGACACTTTTAGCGGAGAAAAATAATAATAAGAATAATAATAATAATAATTAAAGCCGCAAGCGGCGTTGGGAGGGGTCCAAGCATTGGCACCATCGCGCCCCCTATGGAGCGATTTTAAAATGGCTCTGTCCTCATGATCATACACCTTCACCCAACATATCTACTGAATATCATGATGATTGTATAAAAAATTGATGACTTATGGCCAATTTTGTGCTAAGAGACGCTGGCGGATGACTTAGTTGCGTCGCCATGGATGGGTCCTGGCCGCTTCACCTAAAGGCCTTTACTATGTCGTAACACTTAGATGGCATGTCGTAACACTTAGATGGTCCGGCGTGTATGCACACCTGCAGTGTTTCTGCGCCGCAACTAAAAAAAGCGTCACACTAGTAATGTCACGATACCAAAATTTTGACTTTGATAGTGATACCAGGTTTAGTATTACGATACTCAATACTGAAATGATACTTGAAACTTAAACGATGCTAATTCGATACTCGGTACCTAACGATACTGAAATTACCTTAATAGATGAGAAATGTAATGTCCACAAGGGTTGACCTCATTTTCGAATTCATGGTTTATTAACAACCTGGTTCATTAACAACCTTTAAGTTGAAGCCTCTTCAACATATTAATATGCATAGGCCTATAGTGTTACAACACTGAACAATAGAAAAATATATTAAATATATTTCAAAAATTAAACGGTTGTAAACGAAATAATCTTTACAACAGGTCTTTCACCTTTAAATATATTTAAAAACAGCATATTTTAATAACAATACAGCATCTATATATAATAAAATATTTCCAAATTGGAACACCTATTGCTACTGAAGTGAACTGAGTCAAAGCTTGCGCTGTATCAAGGTGTTGAGTGCAAGCACAAGTCACCTCACTTGGCAACCTTAGTTGCTACTGCCTTCTAGCGAAGATTCTGACAAATTACACTTTTCATCCTCTCAATCAGTAATGTGGGAGACAATTTTCCCTGGCTTTTACATTTGACTCAAAACTACCGAACGTCGGAATATTCTAATACGGAACCGTTTCTTTTTTAAGGACCGAAAAAGTGCTGAAGTTTTGGTATACCGTGCAACACTACGTCAGACACATATTCCAATCCATTGCTCAGCTTAGCAGAGAATGCACATTTCAGAGCGCCACAGAGACAGATAGAATAATAACACATGAATGCACATTTCAAATAATAAATACGACTTTGAGAAAAAACGGAAAAAAAAGACGTAATATCAACTCGCGATCTGCGTGCTGCTCGCAAAGTAGCCTACCGTTTTATTTATTTAGACATTGGCAGATAAGAAAAAATTTGGTTACGCTGACCTATAAAACGCTATTCCAAAAGCAAAATCAGACATGTTATACATCGTTAGAAAGCTTATACTCTCACCTCCTGAATAAATGAATTGTCAATCAAGCCAAATTGTACTAAAAAGGGCGACAACGCCGTAAGCAACAGGTGTGGTATTACGCACAGCTATTATTGAAGATAGCCGACCCAGGCGTGACAGATGCGCGTATATTTCGCAAACGGATTGTCCAAGACAATATATGACCACTCATTCGCAAAAGGGACATCTCTACGCGTAAAACCAATGGTAAGATTGTATATTTATTCAATGTTTAGTCCAAGATATTGACTGTAGAATGACATGGTATATATATTTTTAAAAAGTTAGTCTAGCTTATTTCGTTATTCAGCGTTTTCACTGCTGTATTGGCATATTTTAGGGCTAATGTCGAGTCTATCTTGTTGCTACGGAATATTGCATTACATTACATTACATTACAGGCATTTGGCAGACGCTCTTATCCAGAGCGACGTAGGCTACAACAAAATGTAAAACCATAACCAGGAACAAGTGTGTCGAAAACCCTAGAGGGCAGTAGCCTACCGTTCTAAGTGCAGGGAACAACCGCATAGTTCAACTTGGACCCTGTAGGTTAAACTGATTAACACCAACACAAACAAGAACAGCAACAACGCAGTCTATGCAAAAATACAAGCAATAGTTAAGTCACCTACGAAACAACTACCTAGTTACAACCCTAAGCTTACAGTCAATTTAGAGATTAAATTGAGAGTACGATTTCTCTCAACATAATGACGGATTTAAAGACTAAACGAACTCACCCGATATTGTCTCCAAATGGATCCATGCCAAAGAAAAGTAATGATTCATCCTCTCAGATAGCTTTTACTAACAAACTTTTAGTAGCAAAAAATGAAATACCAACTCGCTATCGATGCTACCTATGCGCAGAGTACCGTGTTATTTATTCAGACACTGGCAACTACAGCATAAATTACGTCTTTTGTTTATATTCAATATTAGTAATTGCAGCGAGAAACAGCAGCTGTAGACACAAGATAGTTTATATTATGGTAGCAACGGAACGAAGCGGACTACATATGTATTACTGTCATTGTTTAATTATACCAGCGTGTTTTCGCGTGTTTACACGAAACTCAAATACTATCAATAAAAATGGTTTAGCTATTTCTCAGCATAATGACAGATTCAAAGACTAAACGAACTCACCAGATATTGTCTTCAAATGGATGCATGCTCAAGAAAAGTAATTATTCATCCTCTGAAAAAGCTTTAACTAACAAACTTTTGGTAGCCTCTTCCAGTGCTTCCCCGACGTTCGGACCCTACCCTCACTGATAAAAACTAGACCCTACGGTGTCGGATTACTTGCGTCGCCATGGATGTCGCTTGCCGTAAAGAAGTTTACTAGATGTCGTAACACTTAGAATTTGGAGGTACAGCGCTACCGCACCCCACCTAATAAAAAAGTCCAAATGGTGGGCAAACCATATGGCGGACATAGGTGGTCCCAAAAGCAAAGTTGTAGAGCACATTCAGATGCATCGGTCGATGAAGTTTTGTGTTGATCGGACTTATGGTGTGGCAGTTATAGCCTTTAAATGTATGATCCTTTGTTATAGCGCCACCATCTGGGCGACATAGGTGATTTTTCGTGGCTGAGTAGTGGGGGGCCATAGGAACCCACCTACCAAAGTTGGTTGGTCTACAACTTATGGTTGCTGAGCCTCAGACATTTTAGCGGAGAAAACTGCCACGCCCCAACGAAAAAGTCTAAATGGCGGGCAAACAATATGGCGGACATAGGTGGTGCCAATGGCAAAGTTGTAGAGCACCTTCAGATGCATCGGCCGATGAAGTTTTGTGTTGATCTAACTTATGGTGTGGGAGTTATGGCCTTTTACGCAAAACCCTTTGTTATAGCGCCACCATCTGGCCGACATAGGTGATTTTTTAGTGCCTGAGTAGTGGGGGGCCATAGGAACCCACCTGCCAAATTTGGTTGCTCTAGGACTTATGGTTCCTGAGCCTCAGACACTTTTAGCGGAGAAAAATAATAATAAGAATAATAATAATAATAATAATAATAATCCTAACAGATACAATAGGGTTCCACCAGCTTCGCTGCTTGGACCCCTAATAATCCTAACAGATACAATAGGGTTCCACCAGCTTCGCTGCTTGGACCCCTAATTAAAGCCGCAAGCGGCGTTGGGAGGGGTCCAAGCATTGGCACCATCGCACCCCCTATGGAGCGATTTGAAAATGGCTTTGTCCTCATGATCATACACCTTCACCCAACATATCTACTGAATATCATGATTATTGTATAAAAAATTGATGACTCATGGCCAATTTTGTGGTAAGAGACGCTGGCGGATGACTTAGTTGCGTCGCCATGGATGTGTCCTGGCCGCTTCTCGTGAAGGCATTTACTATGTCGTAACACTTAGATGGCATGTCGTAACACTTAGATGGCCCAGCGTGTATGTACAGCTGCAGCGCTTCCATGCTGTGACTAAAAAAGGCGTCACACTAGTGTTCTCACGATACCAAAATTTTGACTTTGATACCGATACCAGGTTTAGTATCATGATAATTGATACTGAAACAATACTGATTCAATACTCGGTACCTAACGATACTGAAATTACCTTAATTGATCAGAAAGGTAATGTCCACAAGGGTTGACCTAATTTTAGAATTCACGGTTTATAAAAAACATGGTTTATTAACAACTTTTAAGTTGAAGCCTGTTCAGCATATCAATAAGCATAGGCCTATAGTGTTACAACACTAAACCATAGAAAACTATATTAAATATATTTCAAAAATTAAACAATTGTAAAGTAAATTATCTTTAAACAGGTCTTTCACTTTAAAATATATCTAAAAACAGCATATTTCAATAACAATACAGCATCTTCCTATAATTAAATATTGACAAATTAGAACACCTATTGCTACTGAAGTCAACTGAGTCGAAGCCTGCGCTGTATCAGCGAAGTGAAGGCACAAGCACACGTCGCCTCACTTGGCAACCTTAGTTGCTACAGCCATCAAGCGAAGATTCTGACACATGACACTTTCATCCTCTCAATCAGTAACGTGGGAGACAAATTTCCCTGGCTTTTACATTTGACTCAAAACTACCGAACGTCGGAATATTCTAATACCGAACAGTTTCTTTTTTAAGGACCGAAAAAGTGCTGAAGTTTCGGTATACGGTGCAACACTACGTCAGACACATATTCCAATCCATTGCTCAGGTTAGAAGAGAATGCACATTTCAGAGCGCCTCAGAGACAGATATAATAATAACACATAAATACGCATTTCAAATAATAAAGACGACATTGAGAAAAAACGAAACAAAAGAGGAAATATCAACTCGCGACCTGCGTGCTGGCCGCAGAGCAGCCTACCGTTATATTTATTTAGACATTGGCAGATGAGAACATTTTCGGTTACGCTGACCTATAAAACGCTATTCCAAAAGCAAAAGCAGACATGTTATACATCGTTAGAAAGCTTATACTCTCACCTACGGAATAAATGAGTTGTCAATCAAGCCAAATTGCACTAAAAAGGGCGACAACGCCGTAAGCAACAAGTGTGGTATTACGCACAGCTATTTATGAAGATAGCCGGCCCAGGCGTCACAGATGCGCGTATTTTTCACAAACGGATTGTCCAAGACAATATATGACCACTCATGCGCAAAAGGGACATCTACGCGTAAAACCAATGGTAAAATTGTATATTTATTCAATGTTTAGTCCCAGATATTGACTGTAGAATGACATGGTATAATTTTTTTTTTTTTAATTGTCTCGTTTATTTCGTTATTCAATGAGCAGCGTTTTCACTGCTGTATTGGCATATTTTAGGGCTATTGTCGGGTTTATCTTGTTGCTACGGAATTTCACATTACATTACAGGCATTTGGCAGACGCTCTTATCCAGAGCGACGTACAACAAAGTGTATAACCATAACCAGGAACAAGTGTGTCGAAAACCCTAGAGAGAAGTACTGTTCCAAGTGCAGGGAACAACCGCATAGTTCAACTTGGACCCTGTAGGTTAAACTGATTAACACTAACACAAACAAGAACAGCAACAACGCAGTCCATGCAAAAATACAAGCAATAGTTAAGTCACCTACGAAACAACTACCTAGTTACAACCCTAATCTTAGTCTATTTAGAGATTAAATTGAGAATACGATTTCTCTCAGTATAATGACGGATTTAAAGACTAAACGAACTCACCCGATAATGTCTTCAAATGGATCCATGCCAAAGAAAAATAATGATTCATCCTCTCAAATAGCTTTTACTAACAAACTTTTAGAAGCAAAAAATGAAATACCAACTCGCCATCGATGCTACCTACGCGCAGAGTACCGTGTTATTTATTCAGACACTGGCAACTACAGCATAAATTGCGTCTTTTGTTTATATTCAATATTAGTAATTGCAGCGAGAAACTGCAGCTGTAGACACAAGATAGTTTGTTATGGTAGCAACGGAACGAAGCGGACTATACATGTCTTGCCATCAGTGTTTTATTATGCCAGCGTGTTTTCGCGCGTTTGCACAGAAACTCAAAACCTACCAATAAAATGGTTTAGCTATTTCTCAGCATAATGACAGATTTAAAGACTAAACAAACTCACCCGATACTGTGTTCAAATGGATCAATGCCAAAGAAAAGTATTCATCCTCTCAAAAAGCTTGTACTAACAAACCTTTAATAGCCTAGCATGCACTCTGGGTGGCACTCTCTTGCAATGCTTCCCCGACGTTCAGACCCTCCCCTCACTGATAAAAAACTAGACCCTACGGTGTCGGATTACTTGCGTCGCCATGGATGTCGCTTGCCGTAAAGAAGTTTACTCGATGTCGTAACACTTAGAATTTGGAGCTCCAGCTTTTCCGCACCCCACCTAATAAAAAGTCCAAATGGCGGGCAAACCATATGGCGGACATAGGTGGTCCCAAAAGCAAAGTTGTAGAGCACATTCAGATGCATCGGTCGATGAAGTTTTGTCTTTATCTGACTTATGGTGTGGGAGTTATGGCCTTTTAAAGTATGACCCTTTGTTATAGCGCCACCATCTGGCCGACATGGATGATTTTTAGTGCCCGAGTAGTGGGGGGCCATAGGAACCCACCTCCAAAATTTGGTTGGTCTACAACTTATGGTTGCTGAGCCTCAGACATTTTAGTGGAGAAAACTGCCACGCCCCAACTAAAAAGTCGAAAGGGCAGGCAAACAATATGGCGGCCATAGGTGGTGCCAATGGCAAAGTGATAGAGCACGTTCAGATGCATATGTCGATGAAGTTTTGTGTTGATCTAACTTATGGTGTGAGAGTTATGGCCTTTTACGCCTAACCCTTTGTTATAGCGCCACCATCTGGCCGACATAGGTGATTTTTAGTGCCTGAGTAGTGGGGGGCCATAGGAACACACCTGCCAAATTTGGTTGCTCTAGGACTTATGGTTGCTGAGCCTCAGACACTTTTAGCGGAAAAAAATAATAATTAAAGCCGCAAGCGGCGTTGGGAGGGGTCCAAGCATTGGCACCGTCGCGCCCCCTATGAGGCGATTTTAAAATGGCTTTTTCCTCGTGATCATATGCCTTCACCCAACATATCTACTGAATATCACGATGAACAATGGATGGGAATATGTGTCTGACGTAGTAAAATATTGATGACTTGTGGCCAAATTTATGCTAAGACATGCTGGCCGATGACTTAGTTGCGTTGGCATCGGATGTGTCCTGGCCGCTTCTCGTAAAGGTCTTTACTATGTCGTAACACTTAGATGGCATGTCGTAACACTTAGATGGCCTGGTGTGTGTGTACAGCTGCAGCGCTTCCATGCCGCAACTAAAAAAGGCGTCACACTAGTGTTGTCACGATAGCAAAATTTTGACTTTGATAACGATGCCAGGTTTAGTATCATGATAATTGATACTGAAACAATATTGATTCAATACTCGGTAACTAACGATACTGAAATTACCTTAATTGATCAGAAACGTAATGTCCACAAAGGTTGACCTCATTTTCGAATTCACAATTTATTAAAAGCCTGGGCTGCGTTTCCCAGAGTCTCCTTAGCGCTACGTGCGTCGTAAGGTATACCTTAAGCTCTTCCTTTACCTCTCGAGCTGTTTCCCAGCGTCTCCTTAGCTAAGGTATACCTTAATTAAGGTATACCTTTAAAAGGGTGGTCTGAGGCACTCGTAAGCTCTCCCTTAGCGATGCGATTCGCGGTTTCAGCCTTATTATGCCAACATTTTGCTTTTCAAATCGACAGTTGTACTACAGTGCGCATATAGTAGCACATCTGCATGCGAAAATTACATAGATAGTTTAATATTAACTTTACGAAAATTAATTATCCAATCAACGTTTCTGTGCATAGTACGTCATGAGAATGTTGTCGTTTCACCTGTCTATTCCCATAATGATGGCAATTAAGTATAGGGCCTATCCAGAATACTAATCCAATTTGTGAAGAAAAAAAAAAGTTTTTTTTAATTTATACGTAGTGGCGCTAACTGAGGATATGGCTTTTCCGACTGCATACCCTGTAGAAATTAGTTCGTTTGTGTGTGAGTCAATGATCACACTGACTTGGAACAAACCGCCGGTTTATTAAGAATATAAAACCTATGTGTGCAAAGCCAACGTTGAGTGAGTCTACTTGCATGACCGATCTAGAGCACGTTGACTGGCCTAGCCATAAACACACATACAGGTACGGTGGCTCATAATGAACAAACATAGCCAAATGATCTGCATCCCCTTCCTTTAGCTTACACCTCCTATATAAAACAAAATAGCGCTGGGTAAATATCAACATTAGGGAACATTTTTCTTAGCATGTTGTTTTACGATTTTCGGTAAACAACCCAATAATGATTGAGTTTAACCAATATTCTTGGTTAAACTTAAGATTATCCAACAGCAAATTAAGGTGGATGAGCAAATCACTTTAACAGGTAGACCTATTCATAAGGCACCCGGTATAGAATTCATCATGATCAATTTCCACAGAAGCGCTTTTGCCTTTCATCTACAATCATTTTTGCATTGCAGAGAAAAGTTCGCGGGAATCAGTGGATATGCTGCTACAGTTGCCTATGTATTGTGTGACAAAAACAAATTAAGATTAGACCTTTGTTTCAATAAGAACAAAATAATTCACCCATATGTAGCTTATATCCTTTTCCCTGGGCTTCCACGAAGTCCCAGACTATGGCTTATATGTCCCGATTGATGCTTTTTATTTTATCCTTTGTAGTCTATATGTACGTATTTATTGAAACTATCACAAGGTCTCGTCTTAACTGACTCTTAAAGAGATTAACAGATGATCTCTATTAGGCATAGCTTCCTCTTCTGCAGTATTAGATTGATGTAAAATGATTATGACAACATTTGTTATATTAAAACGTCATTCACAAGCCTTTACAAGTGAGACAATCGATTCGCTTGGCATCGATTGATAAACTTTTCAGCACCACAGTGAAGGCCAGCTCCAACTTACGATGTACCTTTGAGTTGTCCCTTAACAGTTGCCTTAAGGGATAGTTTGGGAAACACTCGTAAAAAAGCGGTTTCCCTTTGAAAGGTATACCTTAAGAACCTTCGTAAAACGTTAAGGTACATCGAAACTCGGAAACGCAGCCCTGGTTTATTAACATCCTTTAAGTTGAAGCCTGTTCAACATATCAATAAGCATAGGTCTATAGTGTTACAACACTAAACCATAGAAAACTATATGAAATATATTTCAAAAATTAAACAATTGCAAAGTAAATTATCTTTAAACAGGTCTTTCACTTTAAATAAATCTAAAAACAGCATATTTCAATAACAATACAGCATCTTCCTATAATATAATATTTACAAATTAGAACACCTATTGCTACTGAAGTCAACTGAGTGTAAGCTTGCGCTGTATCAACCATGAAGAATGCACAAGCGCAGGTCCCCTCACTTGCCAACCTTAGTTGCTACTCCCGTCTAGCGAAGATTCTGACAAATTGCACTTTTCATCCTCTAAATCAGTAATGCGGGAGACAATGTTCCCTGGCTTTTACATTTGACTCAAAACTACCGAATGTCAGAATATTCTAATAGCGAACCGTTTATTTTATTTTTATTTTTTTTTTAAGTACCGGGAAAGTGCTGAAGTTTTGGAATACCGTGCAACACTACGTCAGACACATATTCCAATCCATTGCTCAGCTTAGCAGAGAATGGACATTTCAGAGCGCCACAGAGACAGATAGAATAATAACACATAAATACACATTTCAAATAATAAATGCGACATTAAGAAAAAACGAAACAAAAGACGAGATATCAAGTCGCGACCTACGCGCAGAGCAGCCTACCGTTTTATTTATGTAGACACTGGAATATAAGAAATCTTTCGGTTACGCTGACCTATAAAACGCTATTCCAAAAGCAAAAACAGACATGTTATACATCGTCAGAAAGCTTATACTCTCACCTACTGAATAAATTAATTGTCAGTCAAGCCAAATTGCACTACAAAGGGCGACAACGCCGTAAGCAACAGGTGTGGTATTACGCACAGCTATTTTTGAAGATAGCCCAGGCGTGACAAATGCGCGTAGCCTATATTTCTCAAACGGATTGTCCAGGACAATATATGACCACTCATTCGCAAAAGGGACAACTCTACGCGTAAAACCAGTCGTAAGATTGTATATTTATTCAATGTTTAGTCCCAGATATTGAATGTAGAATGACATGGCATAATTAAAAAAAAACTTTTATGTTGTTGCTACGGAATATTATATTACATTATAGGCATTTGGCAGACGCTCTTATCCAGGGCGACGTACAACAAAATGTTTAACCATAACCAGGAACAAGTGTGTCGAAAATCCTAGAGGGCAGTAGCCTACCGTTCCAAGTGCATGGAACAACCGCATAGTTCAACTTGGACCCTGTAGGTTAAACTGGTTAACACTAACACAAACAAGAACAGCAACAACGCAGTCTATGCAAAAATACAAGCAATAGTTAAGACGAGTGCATTAACTAAGTCACCTACGAAACAGCTAACTAGTTACAACCCTAACCTTACAATACATTTAGAGATTAAATTGAGAATACGATTTCTCTCAGAATAATGACGGATTTAAAAAGTAAACAAACTCACCCGTTATTGTCTTCAAATGGATCCATGTCAAAGAAAGTAATGATTCATCCTCTTAAAGCTTTACCGTAGCGTATTATTTATTTAGACATTGGCAGAGTACAGTATAAATTGCGTCTTTTGTGAATATTCAATGTTAGAAATTGCAGTGAGAAACTGCAGCTGTAGACACAAGATAGTCTGTTATCTTATGGTAGCAACGGAACGAAGCGGACTATATATGTAGGCTACCGTCATTGTTTCATTATACCAGCGTGTTTTCGCGCGTTTGCACAGAAAACTCAGAACCTATCAATAAAATGGTTTAGCTATTTCTCAGCATAATGACAGATTCAAAGACTAAACGAACTCACCCGATACTGTCTTCAAATAATGTCTGGCACTGTCTTCCACTGCTTCCCCGACGTTCAGACCGTCCCCTCACTGATAAAAACTAGACCCTACGGTGTCGGATTACTTGCGTCGCCATGGATGTCGCTTGCCGTAAAGAAGTTTACTCGATGTCGTAACCGTTTAGATTTGGAGCTCCAGCTTTTCCGCACCCCACCTAATAAAAAAGTCCAAATGGCGGGCAAACCATATGGCGGACATAGGTGGTCCCAAAAGCAAAGTTGTAGAGCACATTCAGATGCATCGGTCGATGAAGTTTTGTGTTGATCGGACTTATGGTGTGGCAGTTATAGCCTTTAAAAGAGTGATCCTTTGTTATAGCGCCACCATCTGGCCAACATAGGTGATTTTTCGTGGCTGAGTAGTGGGGGGGCCATAGGAACCCACCTACCAAAGTTGGTTGGTCTACAACTTATGATTGCTGAGCCTCAGACATTTTAGTGGAGAAAAAACTGCCACGCCCCAACGATAAAGTGTAAATGGCGGGCAAACAATGTGGCAGACATAGGTAGTGCCAATGGCAAAGTGATAGAGCACGTTCAGATGCATATGTCGATGAAGTTTTGTGTTGATCTAACTCATGGTGTGGGAGTTATGGCCTTTTACGCCTAACCCTTTGTTATAGCGCCACCATATGGCCGACATAGGTGATTTTTAGTGCCTGAGTAGTGGGGGGCCATAGGAACCCACCTGCCAAATTTGGTTGCTCTAGGACTTATGGTTGCTGAGCCTCAGACACTTTTAGCGGAGAAAAATAATAAGAATAATAATAATCCTAACAAATACAATAGGGTTCCACCAGCTTCGCTGCTTGGACCCCTAATAATAATCCTAACAAATACAATAGGGTTCCACCAGCTTCGCTGCTTGGACCCCTAATAATAATAATAATAATCCTAACAAAAACAATAGGGTTCCACCAGCTTCGCTGCTTGGACCCCTAATAATCCTAACAGATACAATAGGGTTCCACCAGCTTCGCTGCTTGGACCCCTAATAAGGTGATGTTGTGTTGTGCACTTGTGCCAACCAGCCCCAATACGGGGATGGTAACTCCAGTATTGTATGTGAAGCCCCCGTCACACACAGACACATGGATTTTGTATAGAATTATGTTCAATCATGTTTAACCTCTTAGCGCAAAGCCCCTAGTGGTCGGCACACCAGCATGCCGAGATTACTGAACTCAGACATTGGGTACTACTGCAAACAAAGTATGAGTTAAAAACAGAAACGCGTTGTTGTAGTTTCATTAGTAGACGATACACGACAACTATGCCGAATACAGAGTTTCACAGCGCCACCATTGTTGCTCAGGTCGTTAATTTAACACGCACCCCCTCCCTGCAGTCTCATCTGCAACTACACCCCCCACCCATGACATAATGGACAATACTGTCTATCTTGGCATTCATAAAAATATTATTTCACCACTAAAAAATCGTATTCCGTCATAGCAACAAGATAAACCCAACAATAGCCCTAAGATATTCCAATACAGCAGTGAAAACGCTGCTCACTGAATAACGAAACAAACAAGAATACGTTTTTTAAAATGATACCATGTCATTCTACAGGGTACCTTCCAAAATAGCTGAGCGTAATACCACACGTGTTGTTTACGGTATTGTCGCCCTTTTTAGTACAGTCTGGCTTGATTGACGATTCATTTATTCAGTAGGTGAGAGTATAAGCTTTCTAACGATGTATAACATGTCTAATTTTTTTTTTTTTGGAATAGCGATCAGCGTAAGGTCAGCGTAACCGAAACTTTTCTTATCATCGCATTCAATTACGCATTCAATCTGTGGTAGCAGTAAAACAAAGACGCTGCAAACAAAACATTGTCAACGATTTTTCGTAAATTCTTGGAAAATACTATTATTATTGAGGACATAGCTAAGCCATATGTTAGACTGATAGACCTAGCTGACATCGTTTTCTGGAGCAAAACAGAAGCGAATAGAACAGTATAATTTATTTACTGTCTCTGTGTCCATCTACTGAACATAGGTAAGATTTAATTCATTGCTATGTAAGTATTACTGCTCAAAATACTTTGGTTATATACCTTATTTTTGAAATTGAGTGCCTTTAAATAGGTTTGTGGTATTATATAATGTGGATCTTTCACACTAATGTAGGTGTGAGTTAGAACCATAATAGTTTCTGTGAAGCATGCAACAGTGATGACGTAAGAGTTGGAACATTGCCAAAACGTGGTGGACGGTTGAAAATTGTTTTTCATGTTGTCCCATCCCCATACAAGAAAACATACAAGAGTACAGAGTATAGAAATACATACAAGAGTTAATTATTACACATTTACATTAGGTACTGTACTGCATTGTGTGGCAATATTTTTGCATTATTTTTTAATCTGATAGCAATGTCCCATCTTAAACCTTCATAAGGGGCTCATTTATATGCTTTACGGACAAAAAGCATTTTATTCATTTTTGGAGAGATTTTGGATATGTTTCTGGACCCCTAGATATTTTAGGCCACTGTACTGACGGAAAGCTTGTAATTCCCGCTTGAAAATGATGCAACAGTGAGTTTCTTGAGACAAAACATTTGATTTGCAGTGAAATACGTGAATATGTTGTGATTTACAGCAATGCATAATTTAGACATTGACAGATTTGGAGATGCTAGGTACACTGCTTAGTTTTTGCTTCATAAATCTATAGTAGTTCTACATATCCACCCTTAGATTTTATGAACTTGTGGTTAAGAAGTTTTTGATCCAGCACATGTATAGTTTAACCTGCTGTATATATGCAATCTCTCAGTATTTAGGCCTAATTGCAAACTAAAAAAGTGCTAATTCATTTTTGATTTTTTGTCTAGACAATTGCATTTGTGGCACTTTACTTCTTCCAAAATTATGAATATAAACTAATCTGCGTTATTATTGTAAATTGCACAAATGTCTTGCTTCATTTAAGCCATTTTACAAGTCTCTATAGTGTTCACATCTGGAGTTATAAAGCTTTAGATAGGGTACCCCCTAAATGGGCAAGGATTGGCAAGATTTGGCATGTGCGCTAACGGGTTAAGAAACGTACGTGGACTACGGTTATACTTATCTGAAATTTTACAGTATGATCAAGATTTACCAATTAGTACTGCCACTTTTCTATATATATATATATATTTTAAAACCATTTTCTGACCATTTCTGAGACAAACGGTGCAGTGTCCCAATTCAACAGACTGGCATCACCAAAAACCCAATACAAATCCCGTTGAAAAGCACATTATGTACTCATTCATTTGACATTCATCCGACGAGCCTTCATTTACAAAATTATCAGCAATCGCCGTCAATTTGAGCTCCCGAGCCCAACGCTCTTGACAGAAAGTAGCCAATAGCCAGTCCATTCACTCTCTCCTGCCCGATGCTGCTCATCAGGTTAGGAGACTGAGGTGTGTGTTGACGATCTCAATTTCAATACATGGCCTGAATGACAGCAGTTGACCAAGGAAGGTTGTTAATATACTTGTGGTCAGACAGACTTTTTGACATGTTTGAGATGGAAGTTTGGCAATTTCTTTTTAAAAAACCAGTCCAACTCTGGCAACTTGTCTAACTTTCTATCCTGGTCCATTTTCTCTTTTCTATAGTAAACAGTTGTGACAAATAGACACTTGACATTGGACAATAGCATAAATAGACACATTACCCATCATTCTTTGCATATCAGAAAATAACAGTAGTACCAAAGAAATGACCACAAATTATTTAACTGAATAGTTTAAACAATACATTTTCTGCAGAATAGTCATATTGGTTAAGTTTGACATGATCACAGACTATTGTCCAAAGAAAGGGTATTAACTATGACCAGAGATTAGTTCGCTTATTGAACGATATACAAAACAAAAAGCTCTGCAAAAGTCAACGTGTTCTCTGATGTGTAACAAGTGTGTCAAATGTGCATAACCATATTTTTTTCACGTAATACTAGCAATTGAAGCATTTTTTATGCTTTTAAATGGAAGTGTTTTTCAAGGGGTGCTGTAGGGTGCTGTAGACATGACATACCTATAATTGTTTTTAGGTAGGTAGATGGTAGGCCTAGCTAGCATTCATTTAGAAACATGGCATTTGCAGGTAGCTACAGTAGCCTACTAAAAAAGTAGTTGAGCAGTATAAACACTACAGTGGTCATTGTCACTTTTTTAAAAAGTCAATAAATCTGCCGTCATGAAATGCATATGGCTCCCCGTTCATCATTTTGTCTAAACTTATGCATTGAATTTTCCGATAAAATTAGAATGACAGTGCCTTCGGAAAGTATTCAGACCCCTTCACTTTTTCCGCATTTTGTTACGTTACAGCCTGTCACACGCCATGTGTGACACCCCGGGGAGAGGAGATGCGCCAGTACCGGGCAACACCGTTGTCTTTTGCATGGAGAGAGAGAGTGCACCCACACAAACATGAAATTAAATAAACGGACACCTTCACCATTCCCCTTCCCAGGTTCCAGGCAAAAACAATATACCTAAACAACCAGCTAAAATAACAAAGACAAAAGAAAGTAAAACAGAGCAGCAACTTTTCAGTTTCCTGCTCTGTAGCTGACCTGCTTTCTCGGCCAGGTCCAGCTCCTCCAGCATCCCAGCTGAGGATTGCTTTCTTTCTCTTTAATGCTCAAACAAAAACAAAACGAAAATCTTTACTGCGCTCTTGATGTTAGTTCCCGGTCTCGGCCCCAAACTTTGGAGAGCAGCACACCTTTAAGTACCTGGGCCGATTAGCTAACGCAACCCAGGTGCGTGTGCTCTCTCTACCGGCCGGCCCAGCCGAGACCAATCAGCCTCTCTGGCGGACCGACTGCTACACACCTTCCACCCGAGAATTCAACCAAAGGCTAATTTGGCTTACGCCAAGACCACTCCCTCCCAGGTTTCGGCACCAAACTGTCACACGGCAAGCGTAACACCCCGGGGAGGGAGATGCGGCAGTGCCGGAGAGCACCAGGTCCTGCTCCTCCAACATCCCAGCTGAAGATTCCTTTCTTTTTAGTGCTCAATAAAACGAAACAAAAATCATAACTATGCTCTAAGTGTTTGCTCGCGGTCTCTGCCCCAGACTGTGGAGAGCAGCACACCTTTAAGCACCTGAGCTGATTAGCTAACGCAGCCCAGGTGCGGGTGCTCTCTCCACCAGCTGGAGCAACCGAGACCAATAAAGACCAGTATCAATACCCTGTAGAGTATTGACAGTTAATCCAGGTACAGTCTGAAGGGACCACAGTAGAAAATGGGCAGGGACCAAGTGGTTTGCAAAGGAATGAGGAGTTCATTCAATAATTGGGGAGCTAGGGTGGCGAATCTCCGTGGTCAAGAGGAATGCGAACCGTTCACCCAAATGGCAGGAATAGCAAGCTGCCCTGCAGCAGCAGGGCTCTGATCTGATCATTCCTAATCGTTACAGCCATTTGCAAAATTTTGAGTCCTAAGTATTATCTCCCACTTTTCCTTTTCAATGAATATTACATTATCTGATGTGGACCTTTAAGAAAATAAATTTGAATGCAATTAAGTTTCCCTACCTTTCCTAGAGTTGTATTACCCATTTATTAAAATCCACAGATTTACAAATAAACTGACGAATATATATATATATATATATATATATATATATATATGTCCTTTATTTAATCAGGTAAAAGTCTCACTGAGATTAAAATCTCTTTTTCAAGAGTGACCTGGCCAAGAAAGCAGCATAAAAATTGTTACAACAATAACACAAGAATACAAACAGACAAATACAACTGTCATACAATACAAATAAGTGAACACAATATCCAGTTAAAATGCAATACAAGGTCAAGGACATAAACAGGTACAATTTCCTAAAAACTATATCAGTTAAAATTTAGGAGCAATCACAATGACCAAGAGTACTATTTTCACGATCCTTTAAAATTGACTTAAATTTCCCCATAGTAACTAGTTCTGACAATTTTAGGTCCTTCTGTACCTTATACCAGGAAAAGGGGGCAGCATACTTAAAAGCTGTTTTGCCCAATTCTGTTCTAACTCTGGGAACTAACATCTGCAGGATATCGTGAGAACGCGGGCCATATTGATTTTGGTTTTTACACATGTAAGTACACAGATAAGAAGGAACCAGCCCAAGGAGAGATTTATACATAAAAACCAACCAATGTGAAAGTCTGCGGGCATACAGAGATGGCCACTTAGCAGCACCATACAGAGCACAGTGGTGCACAAGATTGCCACAGCCAGTAATAAATAAAACATAAAGCACAGTGGTATACAGTATCCAACTTCTTTAGGCACTGGTCAGGTGCATTCATAAAGAGCAGATCACTGTAGTCCAATAAAGGTAAAAAAAGTTGCCGAAATCAAGTGTTTCCTTGCCTGGAGGGAGAAACAGGATTTATTCCTAAAGAAACTTAATTTAAGTTTCAGCTTGGAAACAAGGTTTTCAATGTGTGTTTTGAATGACAAGTTCTGATCAATAATAATACCTAAGTACTTATATGTTGTGACCATTTCAATTTCAACCCCTTGAGCAGTTAAGATCTTGGGGAGATTAGATATTATCTCTTTGCCATTTGAAAATAGCATGAATTTGGATTTGTCTGCATTTAATACCAACTTAAGTTGAGTTAAATGGGACTGAACAACATCAAAGGCAGACTGCAAGAATTCAAGGGTTTGTACTACTGACGGTGATGAGCAATAAATAACTATCATCTGCATAAAAATGGTATGCAGCATTTGATAAATTATCACAAAGATTATTTACATATATAGAGAACAGCAGTGGTCCTAGTATGGACCCCTGGGGTACGCCTTTTGAAACAGGGAGGAAAGAAGAGGAAGACCCAGCAAATTGGACACACTGTGTTCTAGCTGACAAGTAATTTGAAAACCAACTTACTGCATGCTCAGATAAGCCAATATTGTAGAGTCTTATCCACCAAGGTGACATGACCAACTGTGTCAAAATCCTTGAACAAATCTATAAAAAGAGCTGCACAGTATTTTTTGCAGTCCAGTGCCTCAATAATGTCATTCACCACTTTAATTGCAGCCGTTATTGTGCTGTGCTGTTTTCTAAAGCCTGAATGATGTTGTGATAAAATACCGTTTGTGTCTAAGTTGTTCACTAACAAACTTTAAGGACTTTAGCTAAAACACAGTTTAGAGATTGGCCTGTAGTTATTAACAACTGAGGGATCCCCTCCTTTCAACAAAGGGAGAACATAGGCAGATTTCCATATGTTAGGGGTCTCATTGTTGGGTAGGGTAAGATTAAAATATGAGTCAGAGGTTCTGCTATAAAGTCTGCAGCTAACTTGAGAAAGCAAGGATCAAGCTTGTCAGGACCTGCGGATTTGTTAGGATCCAGTCGCTTTAAGGCTCTATGGACCTCTATCACATCAAGACAAGTAAAATTGAATGGTTGAACCATAGAAGCAATTGGGGTGAAGAGTGAACCCTTCGCTCATTAGGCTGTTTTGGATCTGTATCTTGGATCTTGGATCTGTATCTGTATGTAAAAAAAACAATTAAATTGAATTCAATTAATTCATTAAAGCAGTTAAGAATGGCTGATTTATCAGTTAGAGTGCATGAATCTTTTACAATGCATGCTGGCAACTCATTGGTGGTTACATTTCCAGATGAAGATCTTATTACTTTCCAGAATTTCTTAGGATCATTCAAGTTACGAGTAGTTTTAGAAAGGT
Source organism: Anguilla japonica (assembly GCA_025169545.1). NCBI lineage: Eukaryota > Metazoa > Chordata > Actinopteri > Anguilliformes > Anguillidae > Anguilla > Anguilla japonica. The sequence goes on along the minus strand of CM045892.1, from coordinate 27,471,046 downwards.
AGAACTCAGATTTGGCCTTTTTGATGAGAGAGGAAAGTGATTTTGGAGCTGTCTAAAAATCAGCCAGTCAGCCTGGGATATGGATTTTCTGGCCTTACCCCAGGCAACATCCCTTTCTTTTAGTAGACTGGACAGCTGAGGGGAAAACCAGGGATTGTTTCGGCTTTTACTCTAAATTTGCGGAAGGGAGAATGTTTATTTATAATATTAGCAAAAGCATCATGAAAGTATTTCCAAGCCAGTTCTACATCATTAATGAGAGAGATTTTGTTCCAGTCAAAGTCCCACAAATCACGAAAAAAGGCTTGCTCGCAGAAAATGCTTAAAATCTCGTTTAAGAAAAATCAATTCATGGTCTTGATTTTGGGAGCCTAGCTTGTCTGACTGTAGCTATAACACAATGGTCACTCATTTCATTTGCAAAAATACCAATATCTGAATATTTATGAGGAGTTTTTGTTTAAAAATAAATCAAGAAGAGAGGATTTCACTGGACATTTAAGATTTGGACAAGCTGAGCTATTAATTAGTTGTGTAAGATTAAATGAGTCACAGGTAGATTTAAAACGGTCAGAGACAGAGGACAACCAGTCCCAGTTAAAATCTCCAGCAAGGAGAATCTCATTAAAATCTAAGGTTGATAGTTGTTTACTCAATGATGATAAAGCCTCACTGCTTGCTGAGGGGGGTCTATAACAATCTACAACAGTGATATAATGGCCCTTAAGAAGTTCAAATTTCAAGGCAAGAAGTTCAAATTGTCTGCTGAAAGATACTGATGATAGGATGGTAGCATGAAATTTGTTTTTTATATAAATGGCAACGCCACCACCTTTTCTAGGACGGTCACAACGAAAAATATTGTAACCCTTAATTGCAATGTCTTTGTCTGTGCACAGACAAAGAACATCAGTATCAGATGATTTTGCCCAAATTTTCACTAGATCTAATTTAGGGAGTAGACTTCTAACATTTCAGTGAATAATACCAATCCCAGATCTAGCTTTGAAATCACAAGGGGTGTTCAAACAATTAAAATCTGGGCCAGGGTTAGGTTGAACATTTCCTGATAGTAGAAGCAAGAGAACAATAAAACATTTTCTTTTCACAGAGTTTTTTGTTGGTACTGATTGATTATTCCTAAACCCTGGTCTACTTGGGGGATAAGAGTAGAATGAATACAACCAGTCATATGGACTAAATAGGTTAATAAAATAGGATATAATCGTGAAATCTTCATTTTGGCCTCCACACCTTTCATGCACCTCATGTGGATACAGTACAATCAATAAAAACAAAAGAGGCGCTAAAAGAAACATGCTGATAGGCATGTGGTAGGGAGCAAGAAAATCGCCAAAATCCAGGTCAGTGCGATAAGAATCCGATCCGAGTTTTTTTCGTTCTCTTGAGTCAGATGACGACGTTGTATAATATAATAATAATAATAATACATTTAATTTGTAATGCACTTTTCATTAGTAATAAATCCCAAAGTGTAAAAAAAACAGAAGCATAAAAAAATGAACCAATAGCAGAGAACATTAAAAGCCACACAAACAAAGAAGGCCTGAATTTAAAAGAAAAAAATGGCCTGATTAAAAAAGCAAAAGTTTAAAGACAATGCATGAAAACAAAGATAAAAAACCAACACAAAGCTAAGGAAAGGCTCTGTTAAAAAGGAAGGTTTTTAGGCCCCTTTTAAAAGCATCAATAGTCTGTGGTGCCCTCAGGTAGTCGGGGAGAGTATTCCACAGACGAGGTGCAGCGGAGCAGAAGGCCCTATCCCCCATGGTACGGAGCTTAGTCCTGGGGGGATGGAGAAGGTTGTTGTTTCTGGTTCGCAGGTTACGGGTGGAGGTTTGTGGCGTAAGAAGTTCCTTGAGGTAGGGAGGGGCATTTCCGTGGATGCACTGATGTGTTATTAGAGATATTTTGTATTTGATCCTGAAGGAGACAGGGAGCCAGTGTAGTGAGTGTAGGACGGGTGTGATATGTTCATATTTTCACACTCTCATCAGGATCCTAGCAGCACTGTTCTGGATGTATTGGAGCTTCTGGAGGCTCTTGCTCGGAGTCCTGATAAGACGTGCGTTGCAATAGCCCAGCCTTGAGGAGACAAAGGCGTGGACGAGTTTCTCCGCGTCTGACAGGCTGAGTGTGGGACGGAGTTTGGAGATGTTCCTGAGGTGGCAGAAGGAGGTTTTGCACAGTTGTTTGATGTGGGCTTCAAAGGTCAAGTGAGGGTCGAACCTAACGCCCAGGTTGAAGACAGATGAGGAGAGGGGAATATCTTGGCCAGAAAAGGTGATACGAGTTATGGGAGATGACTGGACCTGGTGTGGGGTGCCAACTAAAATAGCCTCAGTTTTGGAGATATTTAGCAGCAGGAAGTTGTATTTCATCCAGGCCCTTATCTCCTCAAGGCAGGTGGTGGTGGTGATGATGATGATGATGATGATGACGATGATGACGACAACAAGGCTGCAGAGGGGATTGGGACAGTTTTTAGGTATAGTTGCGTGTCATCAGCATAGCAGTGGAATGATATTCCATGCCGGCTAATGACACGGCCAAGGGGGAGTATGTACAGGGAGAACAGGGTGGGACCGAGAACCGACCCTTGAGGGACACCACAGATGACAGGGTGTGTCTGGGACTTTGCACCTCCCAAGGAGACATACTCAGTTCTTCCAGACAGGTAGGCCTAAAACCAGTTCAGGACAGAGTCAGAGAGTCCGATGGTGCAATGGAGGCGCTTAAGCAGGATGTCGTGATCGACAGTGTCGAACGCTGCCGTCAGATCAAGGAGGATCGGGAGAGATGGGGAGCCAGCATCAGCCGCCATCAGCAGGTCATTAGTAACCCTGACCAGAGCTGTTTCAGCGCTGTGTGTGGAATGGAAGCCAGACTGGAACTTCTCAAAGAGGTTGTTGAATTTTAGATGGTCCTGAAGCTGAGCAGAAACCACTTTTTCCAGCACCTTGGACAGAAATGGGAAGTTGGAAATGGGCCTGTAATTGGCAATGACTTTTGGGTCTAGGGTGGGTTTCTTGAGAAGAGGTCTGATGACAGCAGTTTTTAGAGCTCATGGAAGATGACCAGCTTGGAGGGAGTGGTTTATGACTTGGGTGATCAGAGGGCATAGAGCACAGATGATTGATTTAACCAGGGCCGTGGGAAAAGGGTCCAGGGCACAGGTGGAAGGTTTCATCTTGCGGATGATGTCCTCAACCTCTTGCTGTGTGACTTCAGAGAAGCAGCTGAGATGCTGGAAAATCCCAGGCTGTTGGTCAACAGTTGGGACAGGCAGAGAGAAGGAGCTGGAGAAAAGAGAGCGGATGGTATTGACTTTTGTCCTGAAAAAGTCAATAAAACTGTTGCACTGTTCCTCTGTGGTTTCAGTGTGTGAAAGAGCTTGCGGCTTAAGGAGATGATTTAAGGTGGAGAAAAGCTGCTTGGAGTTGCCAGGACTTTTGTTGATAATGCTGGAGTAAAACTGTGACCGTGCTTCTCTGAGGGACTTTGAGTAGGCCTTTTGGTGTTCTTGATAGGCTAATCTGTGAACAGTGAGCCCAGAAATTTTGAGATGCCGCTCAAGTACACGCCCAGTTGCCTTCATTTTCCATAGTTCGCAGGTGAACCAGGGGGCTGAGCGTGAGATGGTAACTGCTCGAGTTTTCACAGGGGCATGGAGATCCAGGACACTGCTCAGGGTTTTATTATAAAAATCCACCGATTCACTAGCTGATGAAAAGTTTGCAGAGGAGATTTGCTGGAGGTCCCAGGTCATGATGTCTGGGTTGATGTTGATGTTTTTCAGGTTTCTGAAACTCATTTGGCACTTGAGCTTGGTATGGTGTGAAAAAGATTGCAGCTCCATTGAAATGACCTTGTGATCAGACACACCCAGATCATACACCAGAAGATTGCTAATGGGGGCAGAGTCAGTGATGACCAGGTCGAGCGTGTGCCCCCTGGTGTGTGTAGGGACATCAACATGCTGTTTTAGGTTGAGATACTCCAATGCGATGTGAATATTGAAATCTCCAAGTATGATAATATTGGCAGATGTGGTACAGAGTGAAGTGAAAAGTTCATGCATCTCTGAGATGAAGGCCGAGTTTGGTTTAGGTGGCCGGTAGATAAGAAGTATTGTCATGGGGTAGGGGGTTTGCAATTTAATATTATCCTATCCTGCCTGCATGGCACAAAATATTTAAGCAACTATGTTTTTAATTAAAGCCGCAAGCGGCGTTGGGAGGGGTCCAAGCATTGGCACCATCGCGCCCCCTATGGAGCGATTTTAAAATGGCTTTGTCCTCATGATCATATGCCTTCACCCAACATATCTACTGAATATCATGATGATCGTATGAAATATTGATGACTTATGGCCAATTTTGTGCTAAGAGAATCTGTCGGATGACTTAGTTACGTCGCCATGGATATGTCCTGGCCGCTTCCCGTCAAGGCCTTTACTATGTCGTAACACTTAGATGGCATGTCGTAACACTTAGATGGTCCGGCGTGTATGCACAGCTGCAGTGTTTCTGCACCGCAACTAAAAAAGGCGTCACACTAGTGTTGTCACGATACCAAAATTTGGACTTTGATACTGATACCAGGTTTAGTATTACGATACTCAATACTGAAATGATACTTGAAACTTAAACGATGCTAATTCGATACTCGGTACCTAACGATACTGAAATTACCTTAATAGATGAGAAACGTAATGTCCACAAGGGTTGACCTCATTTTCGAATTCACGGTGCATTAAAAACCTGGTTTATTAACAACCTTTAAGTTGAAGCCTCTTCAACATATCAATACGCATAGGCCAATAGTGTTACAACACAAAACCATGAAAAACTATATTAAATATACTTCAAAAATTAAGCAGTTGTAAAGTAAATTATCTTTAAACAGGTCTTTCACTTTAAAAGAGATCTAAAAACAGCATATTTCAATAACAATACAGCATCTTCCTATAATAAAATATTTACAAATTAGACCAGCTATTGCTACTGAAGTGAACTGAGTCCAAGCTTGCGCTGTACCAACGAGTAGTGCACAAGCGCGCGTCACCTCACTTGCCAACCTTAGTTGCTACTGTCATCTAGCGAAGATTCTGACAAATTACACTTTTCATCCTCTCTATCAGTAATGCGGGAGACACATTTCCCTGGCTTTTACATTTGACGCAAAACTACGGAACGTCGGAAAATTCTAATACCGAAGCGTTTATTTTTATTTTTTTTAAGTACCGAAAAGCTGCTGAAGTTTCTGTATACCGTGCAACATTACGTCAGACACATACCTATTCCAATCCATTGCTCAGTTTAGCAGAGAATGCACATTTCAGAGCGCCTCAGAGACAGATAGAATAATACCACATGAATACACATTTCAAATAATAATTACGACACTGAGAAAAAACGAAACAAAAGAAGAGATATCAAGTCGCGACCTACTCGCATAGCAGCCTACTGTTTTATTTATTTATTTAGACATTGGCAGATCAGAAAATTTTCGGTTACGCTGACCTATAAAACATTATTCCAAAAGCAAAACCTACATCGTTAGAAAGCTTATACTCTCACCTACAGAATAAATGAATTGTCAATCAAACCAAATTGCACTAAAAAGGGCGACAACGCCGTAAGCAACAGGTGTGGTATTACGCACAGCTATTACTGAAGATAGCCGACCCAGGCGTCACAGATGTGCGTATATTTCGCAAACGGATTGTCCAAGACAATATATAACCACTCATTCGCAAAAGGGACATCTCTACGCGTAAAACCAATGGTAAGATTGTATATTTATTCAATGTTTAGTACCAGATAGTGACTGTAGAATGACATGGAATAATTTAAAAAAAAACGTTGTCTCGTTTATTTCGTTCTTCAGTGAGCAGAGTTTTCACTGCTGTATTGGCATATTTTAAGGCTAATGTCTGGTTTATCTTGTTGCTACGGAATATTACATTACATCTTAAATTACAGGCATTTGGCAGACGCTCTTATCCACAGCGACGTACAACAAAGTGTATAACCATAATCAGGAACAATTGTGGCGAAAACCCTAGAGGGCAGTAGCCTACCGTTCCAAGTGCAGGGAACAACCGCATAGTTCAATTTGGACCCTGTAGGTTAAACTGATTAACACTAACACAAACAAGAACAGCAACAACGCAGTCTATGCAGAAATGCAAGCAATAGTTAAGACGAGTGCATTAACTAAGTCACCTACGAAACAGCTAACTAGTTACAACCCAAAGCTTACAGTCAATGTGGAGATTAAATTGAGAATACGATTTCTCTCAGCATAATGACGGATTTAAAGAGTAAACGAACTCACCCGATATTGTCTTCAAATGGATCCATGCCAAAGAAAAGTAATGATTCATCCTCTCAAAGCTTTTACTAACAAACTTGTAGCAAAAAATATCAACTCGCCATCCACGATAACTGCTTCATACGCTCAGAGTACCGTATTATTTATGTAGACATTGGTAGAGTAAAGCATAAAGTGCGTCTTTTGTTTATATTCAATATTAGTAATTGCAGCGAGAAACTGCAGCTGTAGACACAAGATAGTCTGTTATGTTATGGTAGCAACGGAATGAAGCGGACTACATATGTAGGCTATATTTACCGTCATTGTTTTATTATACCAGCGTGTTTTCGCGCGTTTCCAGAGAAACTCAATTACTATCAATAAAAATGGTTTAGCTATTTCTCAGCATAATGACGGATGGGGATGGGACGAAAATAATTTTCAACCGTCCACCATGTTTTAGCAACGTTCCAACACTGTCGTCATCACTGTTCCATGGGTCACAAAAACTATTACACTGACGCTTACATTGCAGTGTGAAATATCCACATTATATAATACCACTAACCTATTTAAAGACACTCAATTTCAAAAATAATGTATATAACCGAAATATTTTGAGCAGTAATACTTACATAGCAACATGACATTTTATCTGTGTTTAGTAGTAAAGAGACAGAAAATCAATGACAAAGTCCTATCCGCTTCTGTTTTGCGTCAGAAAACGATGTCAGATAGGTCTATCAGCAAAGAAATGGCTTAGCTATGGCCCGAAGTCCTCAATAATAATAGTACTCTCCAAGAAATTATGAAAATCGTTGACAACGTTTCGTTAGGTGCATCGTCTTTAATGCTACGCCACAGTGAATGCGATAAGAAAATATTCCATTACGCTGAACTATAAAACGCTATTCCAAAAGCAAAAACAGACATGCTATACATCGTTAGAAAGCTTATACTCTCATCTACTGAATAAATGAACTGTCAATCAAGGCAAATTGTACTAAAAACGGCGACAACGCCGTAAGCAACAGGAATCACAAACGGATTGTCCAAGACAATGTATGACCACTCAGTCGCGAAAGGGACATCTCTACACGTAAAACCAATGGTAAGATTGTATATTTATTCAATGTTTAGTCCCAGATATTGACTGTAATATGAGATGGTATAATTAAAAAAAAACGTTGTCTCGTTTATTTCGTTATTCAGTAAGCAGCGTTTTCACTGCTGTATTGGCATATTTTAGGGCAAATGTCGGGTTTATCTTGTTGTATCCAGAGCGACGTACAACAAAGTGTCTAACCATAACCAGGAACAAGTGTGTCGAAAACCCTAGAGGGCAGTATCCTACCGTTCCAAGTGCCCCAAGACCGTCCCCTCACTGATAAAAAACTAACCTTACGGTGTCGGATTACTTGCGTCGCCATGGATGTCGCTTGCTGTAAAGAAGTTTACTCGATGTCGTAACACTTAGAATTTGGAGCTCCAGCTTTTCCGCACCCCACCTAATAAAAAAGTCCAAATGGCGGGCAAACCATATGGCGGACATAGGTGGTCCCAAAAGCAAAGTTGTAGAGCACATTCAGATGCATCGGTCGATGAAGTTGTGTGTTGATCGGACTTATAGTGTGACAGTTATAGCCTTTAAAAAAGTGATCCTGTGTTATAGCGCCACCATCTGGGCGACATAGGAGATTTTTCGTGCGTGAGTAGTGGGGGGCCATAGGAACCCACCTACCAAAGTTGGTTGGTCTACAACTTATGGTTGCTGAGCCTCAGACATTTTAGCGGAGAAAACTGCCATGCCCCAACGAAAAAGTCTAAATGGTGGGCAAACCATATGGCGGACATAGGTGGTCCCAAAAGCAAAGTTGTAGAGCACGTTCAGATGCATATGTCGATGAAGTTTTGTGTTGATCTAACTTATGGTGTGGGAGTTATGGCCTTTTACGCAAAACCCTTTGTTATAGCGCCACCATTTGGCCGACATAGGTGATTTTTAGTGCCTGAGTAGTGGGGGGCCATAGGAACCCAACTGCCAAATTTGGTTGCTGTAGGCCTTATGGTTGCTGAGCCTCAGACACTTTTAGCGGAGAAAAATAAGAATAATAATAATAATCCTAACAAATACAATAGGGTTCCACCAGCTTCGCTGCTTGGACCCCTAATAATATAAGGGGTAAAATATTTTACTGCAGTTGCAGATTTTCTCAGACTCACTATGAACTTGGGTCTTTTGTAAAGCTGTTCCATACCATTTGTACACTGCCTGGCCAAAAAAAAAAAGTTGCACACACTAATATTTCGTTGGACCGCCTTTAGCTTTGATTACGGCGTGCATTCCTCGTGGCATTGTTTCGACAACTTTATAAAACATTTATTTTCGTCCAGAATTGCATTATCTTGTATTGACGACAGGAGAGTCAAACCACTCCGTAAAGTCTCCTCCAGCACATCCCAAATACTTTCAATGGGGTTAAGGTCAGGACTCTGTGGTGGCCAATTCATGTGTGAAAATGATTCCTCATGCTCCCAGAACCACTCTTTCACAATTTGAGCCCGATGAATCTTGGCATTGTCATCCTGGAATATGCCCGTGCCGTCAGGGAAGAAAAAAATCCATTGATGGGATAACCTGGTCATTCAGTACATTCAGGTACTCAGCTGACTTCATTTTATTGCCACATAACGTTGCTGAGCCTAGACCTGACCAATTGAAGCAACCCCAGATAACACTGCCTCCAAAGGCTTGTACAGTGGGCACTGTCCAAAAAAATCCAAACGGCGACCTTTTTTTTTGGCCAGGCAGTTACAACCAGGATTTTCTTTTATATTAATCTTATGAACCAAAATGACCTGTTGTTGTGTTCTCATTTTTTTGTGAGACACACACATGCACACACATTTTGTCTGACATATGTTTATGTCTTTACTGTAGATTGTTTTCCAAGCTGGCACAGAGCCTATTCAGTTGAATGGATCATCATGCACCTGTGCAGCAGGCAAAGTTCTATGCAACCATCTTGTGGCCATGCTGTTTCAGAGTGCCCATTACAGCATGATGCAGGTGAAGGCGGTACCACCAACTATGGCCTGCACAAGCACTCTGCAAACATGGCATCGGCCACGGACATAGGTAACTTTGTGCAACATTGTGTAAAACCCTATGACAATAGCTGATGATATACTAAAGCAAGACATTACTACAATTGTGGCTGCTTGTTCGTATCATTCTCAGAGGATCTGTGCAGAGCCTATTCAGGACTTGGTGGTGAAGAAACCAAAGCCATCTGCCAGGAGCGTATGTAAATCAACACTATCAAGCATACACAGGTGATGGTCATTATTATTGTACTGTCATACTGTTGGCTACTGTGTATTCATGAACATATTGTTGTATGTTACCAATTTGAACTTGCAAGAGAAGTGGGGAAGGACGATGAACTTAATACCTGTACTTTTAACATTTATGTTTTTTTATGCTTCATTTGTTTCAGGAACCCTCCCTGACCCATCAGTGTTGTCCCTTGGGGAAGGACTAAAAAGCCTCAGACCCCAACCACTCGGTGCTGCATGGCTTGTCTGAGCTTTCACTGGTTGACTCCAGGTTTGGACCTGTGCTGCGAGGTTCACCACTGTCATATCAGTGTCCTCCTATTGTGGCCACAAGTCATGTCAAACACCCAGATGCCCCAGCATTCCCCAAACTCCCTGTGGACGGTGCAAAATTTTTCACTGCCATACACTTTATCCCAAACTGCCACCAGTTCTTCCATTTGGAGAGCCTGTCACACAGGAGATTGCAGCTATGATAGAGGAGGGCACACAAGAGCAGACCTGCCAAACTTCACGCATTTTGTGTATCAACCACGCAATTCTTGGTCAAAATGCAAAAACATGCAAAAACAACAAAAAAAAAAATTATTGTAATTTAATTACGGAAAACAATCAATTAATACAAATCAATACCGTACATTTATTCGATATTTAAACTACATCCCTCGGATTGAACCAGATGCTATACGACCTTGTGCTTGTGGTTCTGTAGCCCCTCCCCGACCCACTCAACATCCACTGATACGCAGCGGTACTTTTATCCACCGAGGTGTAACGCTTGCTGAGGTAAAATGGGAAGTGGGGAGTAATAATCAAGCACAAAAATGTGACCGTAATGTTAACATTTAAAACGTTAAAACATATTCGGTAACTTTACGAGATGATGCATTTCAAGGGGTATATCCTAATGAGATAAATTTGTGTATATAGTTAGCCGTAGTAGTAGCTCGCATACGATTTAACCTCGTTACGAGACGTGTGAATAACTGATGGAGTAATTTAGCTGCAGTAACTCACACACTACGGAGACTCCCTGTTCAAACTTTGAATCGCGCATGCTCTGTTGGAGCAAAGTGACCATTGCAAAGGTGTTTGACTATAGACTGCTAACGTAGCAAATAATTCCTATTATTGCAGCCAGTCAACCGACCAGCCTTGCAGTTAGAAAATAATCATAACGTCAGATGACGAGGACACTAACAAGGAGAGAGAGAGACAGGGAGAGAGAGAGCAGCAGACCTACTAAAAAGAAGCAAGTCCATGCCCCCCAGAAGTTCCTCGCAAAATATCAGGAGCAATGGCCGTGCCTCCGCCCCTCAAAGTTTCCACACCATGCATTTTGCACATTGTGCAATTATGATTTAGACATTAGCCACCAAGGAGCTTCAGGTAATAATTTAGCTAAACCTCTGGTCACAAAAGCCTACATTCCTAGATAATTTTTCAATTGAATACTTTTTTTTTTCATTAGGCCTATATGATGTGGGCCTATATAAGCTGATTCAGTTATTTAATTATTAAATAAAAATGGAAATCATGAACAGAAACTTGGTTTTATTCATAATTGACGCTGTTTTACATCGCAACATAACTTATTTTATTTTTTATTATTACAACACATATCATATAATGGAATATTAATCATGAAAAAATTGTTTTAAGCAGGTGTACTCAAACTTTTGACTTGCAAGTATATCATAATATAGCCCAGTGCAGTGCAAGTGATAATTTAGAATCAGGTCAAATTATACAATATTGCCTGATCACTTTAACAGTCACTAACTAGAATTATGAAGAAAGGCTTTTGTGTGTGTGTGTGTGTGTGTGTGTGTGCGTGCAAAGTGAAGTGGTGCGAAAGCATGTGAACTAAGCGTTACACTGACTATTGTGGTAGTCAAAATATTTTCCTAAGGTTGGCAGGTCTGCAAGAGCAGTCTGAGTGTCCATTATGAAAAGAAATGTGCCAGCCCAGGGTAACAGCCAGTAGGTCCTATGAGGTCTGCCATCTGCAAGTTTTATGACTCTAATGCAGCTCCTAGTTTTGGGCTTTCAGAAGTTAAATGCCCAGAAATCTGTAACATTTCTGAGGCAGGGCATGTCAAATGTGTGAATGGCCAGGCAAAACTGAAAAGAAATCATAAATTCTACTGGCAGGTTCAAGGTAACTAGATTGAGCTGGTGTGATTTCATTACTGACACTGAGGAGGACATAACAGTTGAAAGAGTCTGGAGAGATGATGAAATGATAACAGATGAAAAAAAAGGTGGACCTTTACTTTTTCGGTACATATATGGATGTGTATCTCCAGACAGCTAAATAGTAACTGTAAACACCCGTAACCTTAACTTGTTACATATCTTACCTGTATGTCTAGGAGCCTATGTGTGTAAATATTTATAAATGTAATAAATTCCAAGAGACATGTTTTGGTGTTTTAAGTATTTTAGTAAATGGATAATTGTCATTAGAACAGGTCTTGTTAAACAATGTAAAAACAAATATTAAAACTATTATTATAGCTCACATGAGTGACTTCTTCGCAAGTTCTATATATACACAATTGTATAGTTACTGTATTATTACATTTGTATTACTGCAGAACTACATAAAAGATCATTGTAAACAAATGGGCAAAATGCACTAACCAAATGCTCTTGGCCTACTGAGCATTAAGTTCACTGTAGGTACATTAACTTCATCATCATATCACATTAATCAAGACATTACATCAAACATGAATTGATAAATTTGTGTTTCTAAAGGATAATTCATTAGTGGCTACGACATTTAACAATAACACATTCATACTCAATGCAACAGGTATGTGGCCTTTCAAATCAAGTGGTCCCTGAAAGTTGGTCATCATCAGCAATTGGTCCACAGCTAGTTGACTGTCCCGGACAAAGTTAGAGGAAGAGTGTTGTCCCAGATATGATACTCTTTCACTCTTCTGATTGCTCTTTCAACAAGAATTTGAAGCCGAGCTATGGCTTGTGTATTCAGAGCATCTTCTTTGCTGAACTGCGCTGTGGTTTTAAAGGGGGGTATGATCAGCATTGACCCACGGTCAGCCAGCATCTTCTGAATGGTGAACCCTTTGTCTGCCATGCAGCCATCTTCCGACTCCAGTAAGTCAAGCATTCCACACCGTTCAGTGAGCTCTCGATCTGAGATTGAGCCAGTGTAGAGACTGGACACAAAAATCACAGCACCACATGGGGCAATCCCAATTAACCCCTTGAAGGTTGTAGTGTTTTTGTAGCTTGAGAAAACCTCTTATTGGAGAGTGAGGGATGATGGGCTCTGGCACCGCACCTCTGTACAGTCAATGATCACCCTCACCTCTGGACTACACTGCCTGAATTTGAGTGGCATGGTGGAGTTCACTTGCTGTCTGCTCATCCAGATGGGCAAGGAGCCGAGGAGCAGGTAGAGGTAGTTAGCCAAGTTATTACAATGCAGCAGACTGTGGACACACTGACCTGAAAGATGTCAGCCAGCACCTTCTCTTTCAGGCCTGCAGCAACACAGCAAAAGTACATGAAAAACTCATCAATTAGTTGCAACCTGTGCATTGGACTGGGAGAAGTGGGTGCAAATATTTGTCCCTTTTTCTGCGCCTTTGACCAGTACACCAGCATGGATGCAGATGGTTGAACAGCCTTCCAGAAGTCATGAAAAACCTCTTCTGAAGGAAATCTCATATAGAAACGGATATCCTCACCGGAGACACAAAACCTATGAAAATGCAAATGGCACTTTCAGTCGTGTCAGCTCTGTTTCCAGCTTCTGAACTTCCGCTTCCAATTGCTGTATGCGTACAGATGCAGCATCCAGTGCACCTGTATGAGATTTTAGGGTAACAAAAAGAGAGAAGAGAACTGAAAAAAAGTGCATACACTCACAAAAATACAGAATATTTAAAAATGTGTACAAAATTCGGTGCATATAAAAACAACCAATAAAAAATAAAATATTAAGAGCCAGATAGATGCAAAATAGCCTACTTCACGATTCACTCGCGCATCAACATACCTGGAGTAGGAGCAACAGCATAGTCATGATCGGGTCCGGCTGTTACCCCCTGGGAGATGCCCTCACACTGGGATTCTTTCAGAGAAAGGTCGGGACGAACGCCATGACCTAAGCGAGTTGTTGCTCTATAATAAACGGACTCCCGTTGTGACGCTCCCCAATTATTCCACTGAAAACAGCACGGGACTGTCCCAATTTTCAGCCGCTTGCGACCGGTAGCTGGAGTGTAGTCTGCTTCATTGAAGCGCCGGCTATAAACAAATGTACTCCCTCGAAGTATTGTAAAGTCCTGACCTTCATCTTGACTAATTGCTTGAACCCACTTCTTCCTTTCAATTATGTCACTAGGGAAGCCATGAAAACTTAAGAAAAGTTGCCATTGTTTGTTTTTTTTACAATGAGGCACACAGCAATGACACTTAGACTTCACTTCGGCCATTGTTGTATTATGGGATGTGCTAACCGGAAATCAGTTTACACAACAATGACTGCTTCCGGGTTAGGAAACCCGGAAGCATGAAATGAGCCTACTGGGTGTTGATAAGACAGCCAATCAGGACCAAGGTCTTTCAGCTTCTATGTCATCATGTTTTTGTCACACGGAAGCTGTGAGGCCTTGTGCTTATTGGCTGTCTTATGGTCACCCATTAGACAACAGCGGTGATGTTTTTTTCCGGACGCATTTCACAAGGCCTCTAGAGCATGGTTATTTACTCCCTGATCAGATATAATTAAAGAGAAACTAGAAAAACCGCCTCACAGTTGTATGCCTCCGCCAACCAAGGCAAAAACGTGTTTTGTGAGGTCACAGTGACCTTGACCTTTGACCACCAAAATCTAATCAGTTCATCCTTGAGTCCAAGTGGACGTTTGTGCCAAATTTGAAGAAATTCCCTCAAGGCGTTCCTGAGATATCGCGTTCACGAGAATCGAGACGGATGGACGAACGGAAGGACGGCCCGACAACCCGAAAACATAATGCCTCCGGCCACGGCTGTGCCGTCACGGAGGCATAAAAACAAAAGGAAAGGCAATATACCACACAGTGGCAACGACCATTATTGTTTTAGTTAATAACTGTCTACGCATGTCGCCCAGCCCTAGCAGTTTCTTATTTTGTATCATGTGAGTAAAGTATGGTAAAGTAAGTATCATAATCACACATGGGTACAGCAAACAAAATTTAGTTTTCAGTCCCAAAAACATGCAAACTCAGGGAAACACTGATAGAACGCCTATTGTTTACAGTAATTCTCCAGAGGAACTATCATTTTTGTCCAATTTTCTGTAGCACACACATCCAGAGTACGGGGTACGGTCTACATAGGAAATGTTACCGTCTCCAGTTTACATAGCTGGTAAATGGTAAATGAACTGCATGTATATAGCGCTTTTATCCAAAGCGCTGTACAATTGATGCCTCATTCACCCATTCACACATACACTCACACACCAACGGTGAAAGGCTGCCATGCAAGGTACCAATCAGCTCGTTTGGAGCAATTAGGGGTTAGATGTCTTGCTCAGGGACACTTCGACACGCCCAGGGTGGGGGATCGAACCGGCAACCCTCCGACTGCCAGACAACCGCACTCTGGTCTGACTAAGACATAGACACTCTGGTCTGACCAAGCAGTCTCTCAGAATAGCCAATTGGACAAACCAGGTGCAAGCAAAAACTTGACATGGACAACCTAACCTCTGCCCAGTACACCAGCAGCCAGGGGACAAACTGTTATAGTGACAACTGTCAAGCATTTCAGCCAATGAAATGATGATTCTAACAGGTTGTTAGGCATTCATAAAAGGACATGCATTCTTTCTCCTGGGTAAAGAAACCATACATTTTCAGGAAGCACGCTGCAAACATTACCAAATTAAAAAAGTTCTTGAGACTCTGTAGTTACAGGTAAACTTTTAGTCAATACAGAAGCAGAGTTTCCCACAGGTTGAGAATATATTTGGGGTGGTTGACTCCATCCGTGTTCGAGGGAGGTTTGTACTGTTTAATAAACTGTATTGCAACTATTAAGAGGTTATTAAATTTCACGTGTTGTGTTCGGGAATTTTATTTATATTTTGTGTTTGGGCAATTTTACTTATTTTCACTTTGGCCGTGCCTCCAGCTGAAAATAAATTCTGTACGGTACTTTTCGTGTCAAGCAGAGGCAACAGAGAATGAACAGAATGGAAAAGGAACCCAAACTAAAACAATTTTTGCAGTAATGGTCTCAGTTACAGACAAACCTTTATGCAATCAGAATGATTGGGAGGATAATCACATACAAATTCTAAACATAAGTTAGGTGCTTTAAAGTCACTGGTGCCTGATACCCATAATGTCCTCATTTCTAAACAATGATTTTCATACATTTCAATTAAAGAAAGTAGGCCTTATTGTTAACCGTAACTGTTACTATAACAGTAATGTAACAGAAACCTGTGCATTGGTGGTGCAGTTTCTCCCTCCTCCTCCAGCCTTCTTTTTTAACACGCTGAAGCAGAATGATGCAAACTGCGTCAAAAAGCAATCTCTTCAATATTGGTCATATAATTCTTATTTCTGAGCATAGGGTAATTTTCTTTTTATTTATTTTTTTGTTATGCAGGGGAGAATTGCAACTCTCAAATATGTCAATTCTGTCGACATTAAAGCGAGGGCTGCTTTTGAAAACCATGGCTACGTTTCGCTATGTTTACACTGTTTCGTCACCATGAGCTGCTGAAAACACACATGGACCACGAAGAAGTCACTTCCTCGTAATGGTAATCCTTCAAAAACGTGCCTTCAAAAAAACTTTATTATTAGCAAAGGCAGTTCAAGCCATATATCATTCTGTTGAGAAAGATTATGGTTCAGGAGGTGAAAGTAAAAGTGCACTTTCTGGGCATGACGATTTTTGTTTCCATGCAATTGTCCCATTTGAGGATGATATGAATCCAACGTGAATGCCACTATTCTAAATAGGTTACGTGTTTTTTCTGCTTGTGTAATAAAATACAAACATTACTAGCTACTTCTATATGATATTTACGATTACAGCTATTAAAAAATTAAACCATTGTTTCATAGGCAATAAAAAACCTGTGTTTGGTATAGCCTATTCAGATTTCATTTCACTCTTGAAGCAGACTACCAACTGCTTCAATAGCTGGTAAAATAATTGTTCAGTTTATGGCAAAAAAAAAAAAAAAAAAAAAATGTACTTGAATAGTTATTTACAAGGTTTTTTGTTTTTATCATATAGTTATATATCATACAGATTTATTTTTATTTTATCATTTATTATTATTAAACATAATTTTTTTGTTTGAATTGGTTGCAATATCATCTAAATAAAAGAAAACAGTTTTATTGTACCATTTCAGTACTGTGAACATATTTCCACCAGGTACTCTGCTGATATTTTACCCATTATAGAGCAATGGTACGTTCTATTGACATGACTATGATATTGTTACTCCATAAAACCTATTCTTGTAATGTAAGATGAGATACCTCAGCTGACACCTTTGGCTTAGGTGATATGTGAATGCAATTTTTTAGCAAGCAAAAATTCATTTTTTCTCAACTAATGGTACATAAATAATTCATATCATAGCCAGGCCAAAATTTTACATTTCTGATAGGGACAAACTCTTTGGAAAAAAATTGAGGGATTGCATGAGGCGTTATCTGTTAGATAAACCTGTTTAATCCATAAAAAACCTGAGGATAGTGAAAAAATGTCAAAATAACCCTAAGTCTCTACGTGTTATAGAAGAATTTTTCTATACTCATCAATGTCAAAAGTGAAAAATTAACGTTTTCATTAGCTAGAAGAGATAACGTTAACCGGGTGAACGTGGATGCTGGCTAAATGCTAACTAACATTAATCCAAATAATGTTGACAAATTTTTTGAAGACACAATGCATAAAAATTTTCCCAATTTTGAAAAACTTCAAATATTTTGTTACCTGGCACAGATATGGTCGCACGACTGTCCTTATAATTATGTTTGCGTTCAGGCACTGTCCTCCCTGCTCTGCTGTACATACACCAGCTACGAGAGGGAGGGGCGAGGGCCAGTTTATGCAGCAAAACGAGTGAACTGTATGTCACTAACATTTAAAAGAAAAAATAACGAATACAAAAGTATAGTGAATTGCTTATAGGAATAAGCAACTAAACACCAAAAATATTTTTGGGCAGGGGGAAATCTATCTTGGCGAGCCGCCCAAATAAGTTCATTACATGGGAAACACTGCAGAGGAGTGAAAATTGCTGAGGATGAAAAGGAAAACAGCTTTGACTTCACAGCAGAGGGCATGTTCAAGAAAAACTTCCACTGCCTTTGAGGCTGTTACCTTATTTCAGTATTATATAAGCTAATTCTGGCTACTGGAAACAAACTCTCAAGCGTTCAGAAGAGACCAGGACTATGCCTGCAGTCAAAGGCGACAGTAGCCATTTTATTTTGTGTATATCATTTTTAGGCTTGTCTTTTTTTTTTTCTTTTTTTTTTTTCTTTTTTTAAATGGGGGGGGGGGTCGGGGTTGGGGGGCTTCAGATGGGGTCAATAACAGATAGCATTTAACAATGTGTTTATCATAAAGCTGTGTTTAGGATACAGACAGCACATGAAACTGATCTGTACAATGTGTAAAATTTTCAAAGCAGCTGAAAATTGCAGATTCTGTGTCAACTGCAAAAATGTTCAGCATGAGATACATGTGTGTACTGTATTTAATGAGGGCACAAATCACCCTCCATAAGTAATATCCTGAGGTCAACGTCTCTGCCCAACAGGAAGAATGGTGTTCCTTCCCTCCAGTAGAGTTCCAGAGACTTGTAGAATCTATGCCAGGGTGCACTGAAGCTGTTCTAGCAGCTCGTGGTGGCCCAACACGTTAATAAGACACTTAATTTTGTTTTTTCCTTTAAATTGTCACCTGTTTGTATGTCTACCATCTTATCAAAATGATTTGCACCACATTAAACATTTTATAAATGGCAAAAAAGTGATTGCTACATCATACCTGCAAGTGTCCTTTGCAGTAAAAACCTTGTGCTTCAGGGGATTTTTTTCCCCTATGTTTCTTCTTTCTGTAGAAGTTTTTACCGTCAAGTATAAAATTCCAGATGTATGACAAGGGGGCAATTTGTCTGACATTGTTGCCCACAAATCTAACAAACACATAAATCTGACATCTAATGTCAATGATTCATATTCCAACCAGAGCAGACCATTGTTGGCACATATAATTCCCCGTTGGTCATTGAATTACCAACAAGCTACAGAGAGGGACGTCCCAACAATGTCTTTAGAATGTTACCTGGGACAACCCAAAACGAAACTTTCCCAAGATGTGGTCACGTCATGAGTGACTAAACTAGCATCGCAATGCAACATTGCCACAATATAGTGTGCTAGCTGGGTACCAGCTTATCACTAGTTTGACATAGCTGGATTACCAGAAGGGAGGCAGAATGTTCTGCCCACAACATAATCAGAATGGGCGTTCCACGCACAAACATAAAACAAAACTGGCATCAGGGCTCACTTTAACAGGTCATTTAACAAGGATATAGCCTATACAAAATTAGAGCAGATAAGGATATGAAATCATTTCAAAAGTGCACTGAAAGTTCAACAATGTTACTATTTTACTTTAGAAAAATTATGAATTATGCAAATTTGACTGTTTACAAGAAATTATGTCTGCTTAACTGAAATCAATGAGGTCATTATAAATGAAGAAAAAGCCGTTCTCAACGTACAAAAATGCCATTGAGAAAAAAAAAGTACTTGAATAGTACTTGACACATACACTTTGAATGACCACAGATGGTAAGATGAAAAAAAACAAGGCCAAGTTACTTGAAATAATTTAGGAAACATTGGGTACCAGTATTGCTTTGGAATATGGCAATTTTAATTTGTGTGAACAAAAATAGCCAATATTGTTTCTTGAAACTTAGCCTAATTTTGATATCAGCACTTTTAGTATCAGGCCTAGAATTAGCAAGTCTTAATTACTTCTAGACAGTGCTTTGTATGTGTGACTAACTTGTCATTTTTTTACATTGAAAACATGTTTTATTCAGATATCATTTCTTTTTGTACAGTGTTTGTTATGAGTAACTGATAACAGTAATGCATATAAACATACGTTATAAGAGTCATGTATACACATACATACATACAAACACAAATACATTGTAGCCAGTCTCAGATCTAGAGCATGGACTCAGTCTTTTCCATGTAATTTTATGCACATGCTAAATTATGTGCCTTTGGTCAAAAGGGTAATATCAGATTCAGAGGTCGTGTTAATGTAGGATTCTGCATTTCTTACAAACTGAAGATGAAAATACACTGCATTCTACATACGCAGATATTGGCCTGACATCGGTGTTATTTATTAGGGGTCCAAGCAGCAAAGCTGGTGGAACCCTATTGTATCTGTTAGGATTATTAGGAGTCCAAGCAGTGAAGCTGGTGGAACCCTATTGTATCTGTTAGGATTATTATTATTATTATTATTATTATTATTCTCCGCTAAAATGTCTGAGGCTCAGCAACGATAAGTTGTAGACCAACCAAATTTGGTAGGTGGGTTCCTATGGCCCCCCATTACTCAGGCACTACAAAACACCTATGTCGGCCAGATGGTGGCGCTATAACAAAGGGCCATGCGTAAAAGGCCATAACTCCCACACCATAAGTCAGATCAACACAAAACTTCATTGACCGATGCATCTGAATGTGCTCTACAACTTTGCTATTGGGACCACCCATATTGTTTGCCCGCCATTTGGACTTTTTTATTAGTTGCGGTGCAGAGCTGTAGCTCCAAATCTAAAGTGTTATGACATCTAGTGAACTCCTTTACGGCAAGCGGCTAGAAGACATCCATGGCGACGCAACTAAGTAATCCAACACCGTCGGGTCTAGATTTTATCAGTGAGGGGAGGGTCTGAACTTCATAATGGACAGTATTATCTATCTGGGCATTCATAAAAATATTCTTTCACCACTCAAAAATCGTATTCCGTCATAGCAACAAGATAAACCCAACAATAGCCCTAAGATATGCCAATATGGCAGTGAAAACGCTGCTCACTGAGTAACAAAATAAACAAGACGTTTTAAAAAAGGATACCATGTCATTCTACAGTCAAAATCTGGGACTATATATTGAATAAATATACAACTTTACCGTTGGTGTTATGCATAGAGATGTTCCTTTTGAGACTGAGTGGTCATATATTGTCTTGGACAATCCGTTTGTGAAATATACGTGCATCTGTGCTGCCTGGGTACCTTCAAAAATAGCTGTGCGTAATACCACACCTGTTGCTTACGGCGTTGTCGCCCTTTTTATTACAGCCTGGCTTGATTGACAATTCATTTATTCAGTAGGTGAGAGTATAAGCGTTCTAACAATGGAGGTTATAACATGTCTGATTTTGCTTTTGGAATAGCGTTTGATCGGTCAGCGTAACCAAAAATTTTCTTATTATCGCATTCCCTTATGCATGGGGTAGCAGTAAAAGACGCTGCACCTAACAAAACGTTGTCAACGATTTTTCATAATTTCTTGGAAAATACTATTATTATTGAGGACTTCTGGGCATAGCTAAGCCATATGTTTGCTGATAGACCTATCTGACATCGTTTTCTGGAGCAAAACAGAAGCGGATAGGACTGTATCATTGCTTTACTGTTTTTGTCTCTATCTACCGAACATATAAAATGTCATCATTGCTATGTAAGTATTACTGTTCAAAATATTTTGGTTTGTTCCGTTGCTACCATAATAACAAACTTTCTTGTGTCTACAGCTGCAGTTTCTCGCTGCAATTACTAATATTGAATATAAACAAAAGACGCAGTTTATGCCAATGTCGAAATAAATAATACGGTAGGCCTACTCCGCGGGCAGCATGCAGGTAGCAGGGATGTCGAGTTGATATTTCATTTTTTGTTTCGTTTTTTTTCGATGTCATATTTATTACTTGAAATATGTATTATTGTTCTATCTGTCTCTGAGGCGCTCTGAAATGTGCATTCTCTGCTAAGCTGAGCAGTGGATTGGAATATGTGTCTGACGTAGTGTTGCACGGTATACCGAAACTGCAGCACCTTTTCGGTACTTAAAAAAAAAAAAAAAAAAAAACCGTTCGGTATTACAATTTTCCGACGTTCGGTAATTTTAGTTGAAAGCCAGGGAAATGTGTCTCCCGCATTACTGATTGAGAGGATGAAAGGTGTAATTTGTCAGAATCTTCGCAAGATGGCAGTAGCAACTAAGGTAGCTTGTGCATTCCTCCTCACTGATAAAGTACAAGCTTCGACTCAGTACACTTCAGTAGCAATAGGTGTTCTAATTTGGAAATATTTTATTATAGGAAGATGCTGTATTGTTATTAAAATATGCTGTTTTCAGATCTATTTAAAAGTGAAAGACCCGTTTATTTAGTTTACAATTGTTTAATTTTTGAAATATATTTAATATATTTATCTATTAGTGTTGTAACACTATAGGCCTATGCTTATTAATATGTTGAACAGGCTTCAACTTAAAGGTTGTTAATAAACCAGGTTGTTAAACCGTGAATTCGAAAATGAGGTCAACCCTTGTGGGCATTACGTTTCTGATCTATTAAGGTAATTTCAGTATCGTTAGGTACCGAGTATTGAATCAGTATCGTTTAAGTTTCAAGTATCGTTTCAGTATTGAGTATCGAGATACTAAACCTGGTATAGGTATCAAAGTCAAAATTTTGGTATCGTGACAGCACTAATCTGATGCCTTTTTTAGTTGCGGTGCGGGAGCACTGCAGCTCTACATACACGCCGGGCCATCTAAGTGTTATGACATAGCAAAGGCCTTTACGGCAAGCGGCTAGGACACATCCATGGTGACGCAACTAAGAATCCGACAGCGTCTCTATTTAGCACAAGATTGGCCGCAAGTCACCAATATTTTATACAATCATCATGATATTCGGTAGATATGTTGGGTGAACGTATATGATCATGAGGACAAAACCATTTTAAAATCACTCCATAGGGGGCGCAATAGTGCCAATGCTTGGACACCTCCCAACGCCGCTTGCAGCTTTAATTGATCATAATATTTACACACCTGTTGTTCAATATAAATATTATTTGGATAACAATGATAATGTAAAACAGAGTGAGCTGTGTATCAGTTGAGAGAGCATGAGCCCCCAATTAAGCACATAATTTGTGGTGAGTAATGCAGCGTACCCGCGTGTAAACATGCAACATAACCCCTTTAAGAAACGCTTGTGGATTACAGTTGTCCTCATCTGGAATTTGACAGTATGATCAAGGTTTAGCATTGGTGCTTTGATATATAAGTAAAAAACATAACTGCGAGGACAAACGGCCCAATTCAAACTGTAACAAGCTGCCACCATCAGAAAACCAACACAAATCTCCTTGAAAAGCACTTTTTGTACTCACAGGCATCTGACTTGCGTTGAATTACTGATCATACTCTCCAGTCAGATTTACAATGACAAAGCTAAAACTGACTTTGAGTTAGCCAAGTTAGAAGTGCGCCTGAATTAGACGCGAAGGAGAATTGAATTCCAATGACACTTACAGTGTCGAGAGAGTGACAGTGAGGCAGGAACACAGAGACAGAGGGAAAAACAAGACTAGGAAACGTAGTATATGGCTGGACCTAACACACGTGATCCGGCAGACCAATGGTGTAACTTCATAACTTGGCCGACCAATGGTGTAACTTCATCACTCAGTCACAGACATTCATGTTTGTAGGGCTGGCCCCGCTGTTGCGGTCCAGCCAAAAAACCGAAGTGGTCGTCTTTCAGCCAGGGCCGGACGCATCCCCTGCGTCCCCCCTGAAATCTACGCCTCTGAGCCAATTAACTTCTGTTAACAAGCTGAATCATGCGGGCAGCTAGCTAGGGAAAATAGGCAGCTAGCTAAAATAAAGGGATAGCTAGTTACGGTAAGTCAAATAACGAACGGCTTGCCATAATATGACGCCCTTCAAACTGTTCTGTTATGCAGAATTAACAGACTTGTTGGTGAATATTGTATCATGCCACAGCATATTGTAGAGTGCCAACCAGTGGCTTAGTCGTACAGCACTGTACTCTCCGAGACGCTCTCGTTTTAAGCATGTACTGTATGTACCAAGGGGCCCAGGTGTTGCGCTCGATGTATGCACCGAGGGGCCTGGGGGCCCTAGTGGTCAACTCACACTGTAAGCACCCATGGCCCCGTGGGCCCTAGTGGTCAGCTCACGCTTTAAGCACCGAGGGGCCTCACATTGTAAGCGCTGTGGGGCCCGGGGCCCCTAGTGGTCAGCTCATGCTTTAAGCACGGAGGGGTCCAGGGACCCCCACACTTTAGATGCCAACGGGCCAAGGGGCCCAGGGGCCCTAGTGGTCAGCTCACTCTTTAAATGCCAAGGGGCCTGGGGGCCTCACACTGTAAGCGCTGAAGGGCCCAGGGGCCCTCACACTGCAAGCGCTGAGGGGCCCAGGGGCCCTAATGGTCAGCTCACTCTTTAAACGCCAAGGGGCCTGGGGGCCCTCACACTGTAAGCGCTGAAGGGCCCAGGGGTCCTCACACTGTAAGCACTGAGGGGCCCAGGGGCCCTCACATTGTAAGCGCCCAGGGGCCCTAGAGGTCAGCTAACGTTTTAAACACTAAGGGGTCTGGGGGCCCTCACTGTAAGCGGCGAGGGGTCTGGGGGGCAGTAGTGGTGAGCTCACATTTTAAACACCAAGGGGCCCGGGGACCTTCACATTGTAAGCGCTGAAGAGTCTGGGGGGCCCTAGTGGTTAGCTTGCGCCGTGCGCACTGAGGGCCCTGGCATTCAGATTCCTTCGGAAGCCTTGGGCCACGCACCGCACGCAGCCTGAGGCTTGGAGGCCCCCTGGCAGTCCGAGGCCCCGGGGCACTGGCCCCACTGGCCCGGTCCATAATCCAGCCATGCTTTCAGCTGTCCATACAGCAGTTCCGTATACAGCTGTTCCAGTTAGTGTTATGCCATCCAAGTCAGAGAGAGTTCATTATTAAATGTTATGCAAATATGTATTACGGAGAGTCCGTTAACTTGAGTGTCAACTTGCATATTATCAATACCACGTTAACCAATACTCCCAAATACGCAAGCATGCCGTGAGACCATTTTGACCTAAACCCCAAATGAATTTCAATATTAACTAAGTAAAGTAACAGCAAACTTAGCATAAAATTTTATAATTTTTCATTATTAAATTTTATGCAAATATGTATTACGGAGAGTCCGTTAACTTGAGTGTCAACTTGCATATTATCAATACCAGGTTAACCAATAATCCCAGCAGCAAGCCGTGAGACCATTTTGACCTAAACCCCAAAAGAATTTCAATATTAACTAGGTAAAGTAACAGCAAACCTAGCATAAAGCTAACATTATTTTGTTTTTTAACCCGGTTGAGAGGGATAAGAAAGACGCTAACACGTGCATGACCACACAATTTTAAAAAGCAAAAATAAGTTATGGGAATGTTCTTAAATGATGTCACAACAAAAATAATGCTTGTATAACAAGAAGGAATAATTTTTTCCTGAAAGAATCATTGGGCTTCATTCACGAAATGTATACGATCACATCTGATCAAAAACTGCGTATAAGAACGTTTCTAAGAACATTTCCGCTTTCATAATTTTTTTTCTTACCTGTAGGCTAATTGTTCATGGCTGTTTCCTTATGTAAATGACGTGAACAGGACTGCGCATAAAATTTACAAACAACTAGCATTCATCATCTCATATACCTGGGATATGCACAAAAACAAAGGTCTGCACGTGTCATGAATCGCATAGATAAAAATTAAAAATAATTTAAGAAAAGTTTTGTGAATGAGGCCCATTGTTTTCATAAAATCATAAAATGAATGACCAGAGGTTTTTGCATAAAAACAGTGCAAATAGAACTATCAATCAGAGTTTTGCTTGACAACGCTAAAACAATATGGTCAAAGGGCCATGAAAGAATATTTCAATTTCATCTGATTAAGTGATGAAAATTAGTAATGGTAAAAGTAACTAATATATAATCATTGCTGGTAACTGTTGTATAAGGTAACTAGCCGTGTAATAAGCAAGATAATGACAACATTGTCTTCAGATGATTACAAAACACAGGGCCAAGTTACTTGAAACTATTTAGGAAACATTGGGTAGAACTGCTTTGGAATGCAGCTTGTTTAATTTGTGTGAGCTAAGATATTGTTTCATGTAACTTGGCGCAATTTTGATAGCTATCAATACTTTTAATGGCAGGCCTAGATTTGAATGAATGACTTATAGATAGTGCCATGTATGTGTGAGTAACTTGCCATTTTCGTAAGATGAAAACGTGTTTTTCATCAGTTTAGTTTTACTGTATGAATAACTCAAAATATTGGTTCATGTTGTTGAAAAAATTAAGTTGTACAGATGACGCGTTTCCTCCCACAAAAGTAATTACATGGCAAGGGAAGCGGCTAATGTTTAAACTCATATAAAAGAAAACAACCTTCATTTTCAGACGATTTATATGTTGTTATTTGATTATACAGTAGCATTCATGACATTAAGCATTAAAAATAAACTGTCAAAACATGTTTTCTGAAAAATCTCCAAAACTGTCTTTACGCCCCATCGACCAGCATGGCCAGAATGAACCTGTTAGTCTTGCTGGTCAACCACCTTAACCAATGTAGATATGAAAAATACCAGTTTATGATATAAGACTACCTATATGGTCTACCATTTAAAACCATCGTAGACCACCAACTGAAAGCACCAACCATCATAAGCTGGTTTCAGCTGATTTTTTTCGGCAGGTTTGTGAAACATAGGTAAAACTTTGCAGCTGTAACTTGGCCTCATTTGTATCCTGATTATTAAAGATGTAGGTTCTTTAACATAGGCCTATAGAAAGTGTAAGCAAGTTACATTATTTCACACTGAACGCGTCGTTTTGGAATTCACCATACACGATAACTACACGGCTAGCAGTTAGCAACAAACATTCACGTTTTATCACAGTACTTGAGCCACGTTTACCTGTTAACATTAATTTAGCAAGGCAAAATACTGACATAAGGATACGTAATCAGCTAAAACAGATTGCATTCACAGATAGCCAGACATTTGGTGTTGGAAGTCATTTCAATTTAATGACTTCCAACACCAGAAACACTGTCACACCAGAAGTCATAACGAAGCCAGTAGCCTACATTGAGCAAGCAATCAACGCAAGACAACAACCTAACGTACCACTTTAGCCAATTAGCTAGCTGGACGGTTGTGAAATAAACTCAATAGCACAGGGTCAGGATCGTCAACTAAATAGCGAAGGACATAAAATAAGGTTTAACGAGCTTCTTTCCTTTTTATTAAGGATATAACATTACCCCATCACAATCAAGCTAAGTTAAAATGTTTTAGTACAATCCTAGTCGAATCTAATTTATTTTACCGAAATGCATGCACGACGCCAGGTAGAAATTGATTAAGCGTGTAAAACTGTGTTATATATCAGAATTAATGAATAAAGGCTACCTTCCTGAAAAAGTTCAGCTTTACCGAATATGCAATTACTTTAGTCAACTATGATATCTGTAAACTGTTTCAGGATATCGGTTGAGGCGATTTAAACACATTTATACCAAGGCTAATATAACGTTACCCACCATGCCACGTGTGCATCAAAGTGAAATGTTAGCCTCTAACGTTAGTCATGATGTTGGAATCACATAAGATATTCAGCTACAAACAACGGTTATTTTGAGTAGTTGACTCGTGTTTGCTCGTACAGGAACACTGCGATTCGGTTAAACGTTATGGAGGTGCTTTATATAACTGATCAAAAACCTGAATGCATCTTCGTCTGACACTTGTAACCAACTAATAATAGTACAGGGCATAGGGATTTCTTGTTGCAATCCTTCCTATTAGTAAGTAGCCACCTAACTAACCTGTGGTCTGCGGGCAGCCGCCTGCTTCACGCGGTCCACCACTGCTTGCAGTGCCTTCCCGATCTCCTCCGACATTCCTATTTTCCACATAACCTGAAAATCAGAACTGCCCCATCAAATCTTCCCGTCTTCTCAAGTCCTTGACGTTAAAGATAGATATGCTGGATTGCCAATGGCGTACCGAGGTCAGGCGTAGTATTGTCACGTGATGGCTCCGGAAGAGAATTTTTCCATAAGAACCAGAAGAAGGTAGGCGGTGAACCTTAGAGTGCATATTATGTCGAGACAGCGACTCCAATAGAAACCTATGGGGACTAAATTAGAACCAGGAAGTATCGTTTTTTCGTTCAACAGACATGCTCAGTTGGTGTCCTTGGTCACTTGCCTACATCACGTGTACAGGCAAACATTGGCTAAAATAATTAAGAAATACAAAATGAATATATTTGTCTGTGTGGTAGGAAAAAAATATTAATATTTTACCTCGGAAAAATAATAAGAGATTTTTCTTTCTAATATAATGCATCTAATATTAACATCAATATTAGAGTGAAATTATTTTATTTTGGCTGTAAAAAATGAATGGAGCCCAATGGAGAAACTTGCTTTTTGAGCGAAAATCATAGATATCACCAGGGGGCGATATTACTTCCGGTGCTGAGTTTGAGAACCGAAAGCTGGCCCCCTTCGGTGAACAGGGGGCCAGGGATTGCCATTCAAACTCCAGTGGTTACTCCAGGCATTGCAGTTTAGTAATCCTCCGGTGACAAAAAGCAAATTTCCCCATTGAAGCCCTTTCAAAACTACGAATTTACCCTGGCCAAATTAAATTACTTTGGACAGAATTTTTTTAGCTCTTTTAACTTTTTATTCAGTGGCAGTCAACTGTTATAAGTAATTATATCTAGCTAGCAGCCTAGCCACAACCTCTGACTGGTTTACACCCTAGGGAGGTCAAACCTGTTTTGGCGATCTTTCAGAAAACATATTTTGACAGTTTCTCCTTAATGCATAATGTCATAAATGCTACAGTATAGTCAAATAACAACATATAAATCGCTAATTTGCCAGTAACTGTTGTTTCATATAATAGGATTAAAAATTAGCCGCTTCGCTCCGCATGTAACCAGTCGTTGGAGGGAAACACATCATCACCTGTGCGACTTTGAGGGTGGGGTTATCGGTTTTCCTTCAACAACGTGAACCAATATTGTGTGGTATTCGTACAGTAAAACAAATAGACTATGCATTTACTGGTATGTATTGTTATGAGATGCATCATTTAATGAAAAGTGCACTCTCAATACGCAATACGTGCCAAAATGTCTCAGTTTCAAACTGCGGCCGTGTGGCTTCAAAATCCCATTGCAGTTAGGGACTGGGATCGACCAGGCTCATGTCCCCATTTTCATCCTAATAAAAAAAACACCCATTCGTAAAACTAAAATCCTTTATACCATACTGTAGACATGGTCTTATAGAAAAAATATATGTACAAATATTGTTGTTCAAACAAGTTTTCCTGGTGACTTAGCCATCAGACATACACTAGCAGCAGGTTAAGCTGGCTATGGAATACTTTTTCTTTTACTTTTACTTTTATTCGGAATCCAGAGACAAAGCATATCTCCCTTTTCATCATAATTACAGAAAACATCCATTCGTAAAACTCAAATACTTATACCACAATGTAGACAAGACCTTGACGAAGACGTACATGTAAGGATCGTGTTGTTTAAACAAGTTTCCCTGTGACTTAGCCACCAGAAAACATGTAGCTACACTGGCAGGCAGGTCATAGCTAGCTGTGACTGTTCGAACTCCTGGGGATTTGAAATCCAAAGACGGTGCATGTCTCCTATTCATCGTAATTGGGTCAATGACAAATAAGGTTTTCAGCATGAAAAAAAAATGAACGTACACTAAAATGCATTTCAAACCTAATTTTAAGTCCACATAAATGTTCTTTATGTAATGACAATTGTTTCATTATATACAAAATAGCTGAAATGCATTTTTATGCTAGATGGATGTTTTTACTCCCCTAAAAAGGTCAGTTGGTGTACCCATGCCTATTTTTAAATTAATACATTTTCTATGCATTTCCAACCACTGGAATCAGCAAACTATCTGAGTTTTGAGAGGCTTAAATACATTTAACTTAAATTTTATTTATTATAATTTTTTTAGGTATGGTACATTTTTAGCCATTCACTAAGTAAATGCTATTTTGTATGATCATCAACAATAATTTCCTGTGGGGAGAGACAAACTTGTCACCAAACCTGCAAAAGCTATTTGTATCCCTAGTAAACAAGCTCAGTATTTAATGTTTTGATATAGCATTGCAATAGTATTGTGAATTAATAAATATAAAACTAAAAACATTGGTTACCCCACATGACCGTGATGGTTACCCCAACTGATATTATAGTTAAATCCAGATATCATGGCCTGATATTTAATTAGAATTGAATCACATGTGTTCTGCTGGTAATGTAAGAATAATATAGCAAGAACACTTATACATTTCTGCACTTAAATCTTCTGCAGTGGCATACTGGCAGGCAGATTTAGAAGGTATGCATACATAACACAACCAAGTCTAATGTCCACTACCGATAATTAAAAAATCAATAGCCATTGTTCCATGAAGGATATTCAAGCAATCATGACAATCAGAATAAAATATTAATTTAATTACAGATTTTAATATAAAACACATTATCAATACTGCATTCTGCATTCAATGTCCAACAAACACATTTGATTGAAATAATCGCTTCATAAAATATTAAAAAACGTAAACATAGTGTCAAAGAGCACTTGATTTAAATAATCTCTTAATAAAATATTAAGAGAGTAAAAAGTAAAACAAGTTAAACTTTTCTGCCAAAGAACACATTTGATTTAAATAGCCTGTTCATAAAGGATTTCAAAAGTGAAAATAATAACATTCATGTCAAAGAACTTGAACTTTATTTTATGTTATTATGAATTTTTACAAAGCTGAATTTCAAACACTAAAACATTTTATTGTTATTCTTAAAATAAAAACAAAGAACATTGAAGTAGTTGAGGTTCGAACATTTAAAACAGAAATCAGTCAAGTGCTGATTTTTCTGTGCTGTGTTTTAATATGAAGGTAAAAGGCATTGAAATAATTGATAGCAAAACATGCTAAAACATTCATGTAAATTCCCCAAGAAACATAAATGAACATTGAATAAAGGCTACATTAGTTAAGTTAACAGGGCTTGCTTCAGATACTAGAGCTTGTGCTATGTTTGTTTTTTTTCAGGGTGCAATGTGCTTGTGCCAGTCTGTGCTGCACAGTTTGGAGGACCGGGAATTGTAGGGCTCAGGCTCACTGATCGTTTCTTTCACATCTTCTTTAAAGTAGTATGTGATGTCTGGTGTTTCTGGCCAGACAAAGACATTTCTTGTGCCAGACTGTTGCATGCCATTGATCTGGATCTCCTTGCCAATCACTCTGAGGACCTGGCCTACAAAAGGACACTATCACAGATTTCTCTGGGAGTTTCTCAAGGACAGCTTCGTCTGGCTGTGCTGTTTGTATGTAATTTTCCTTCAATTTCACTTCAGTTGGATTGTAACATAGGCACAGCTGTGGTCTACTGCAGAAGCAGGACACTTCGCGATGCTGGATTGTTCCTGCTTCCTTAGAAGTCATCTGATGGAGCGTGAGTGTTCCTTTGATAGCAGGCAGTCGGTCTGGCACTGCTTCATCAAACTTGGAGAAATCTTCTATCCAATAGAACTTGATGTTAGACTCTGTGCTTTTGAGCAAATCATAGAGGTCTTTGGGGGTCTGAATGTCCTTTCCCCGCTGCACATGTGCATCAGCGCAGCGCTTCAGAGCCCCACCAACACCGTCTGGCGCCCCCTTGCCGTGAGACTTCTCTGAAAAGTTCCACGTTACTTGTTCAAATCCCCACAGAAATGGAATTGTGCTTAGCAGATGAAAGTTTTTCTTGTTTCTGTACTGTGTCACAGGACCATCACTCAGAATGTGGACAGTGGTTGGGCGTGGATTTTTAAAAATTATTTCTTTCACGACCGGTTCCATGTGAGCCCACACTGCTCGCTCATCATGCCTAAGGGAGTCCGATATGGTGGCATAGGACTGGGTTCCTCCTGCTGTGTATACTACACTCGTGTGAATTGTGGCCTGCTGCCTACTCCCCCCAAAGTGAAAGGCCTGGACTTCTGTGTTCAGTTTGCATGCATAATCTTCCGAGAAGTCCAAGTGACCAACTACCTCATTCTCTGTTTGGGTTTCCTTAAGCTTTCTACAGGTCTCCACTTGGTGAAGCCAGTTAAACTGATGCCTTGCTAGTGCATCTAGCTTTTTATTGAAGAGAGCTTTGAGGTCTTCTATCGATCCTGTTTGTGATACTTTCACAAAATGTATGAATGTCTTCTCCTCAACAGATTGTCTTTCTCTCTTCCACTGTTGCCACGAGATAGGTGTTGTCTCATCTATCTCAGCAAATGCAACTTCACTGTAGAAACATTTTGCACATACATGATACCTGCACATTTTGTTGCTTGTGTCACACACGATTGTGGAGGTTTTTAGTAGGCCTCTCTGCACCAACCGATCAATTAATAGCTTTACATTTTCATGGTCCAAGCAAGCACAAGTGTTCCTGTCACTGGCTTTTGGCTCCATTATGTAAAAGGACTGATAGCGGACAAACTGTCTGTATGACAATGAATGTAGCCCTCCAACCTCTGCATTGTATTGAGAATGTAGCTCGGAGAGGGATTTTGATAGAACTCTCCTCTGAACTTTTTGTTTATTTTTTGTAATCGTGTCTTTTTTGCCAGGGAGTATACGGCTAATTTCATCCCTACAAAGAAATTTCAGAACTTTTTCTTTTCTCTCCTGAGCGAGTTTTTTCTTCCCTCTTGCTTTGTTTTTCTCACTCAGACTTGTACCTTTTTTTCTGCCTTTCTACACTCTTTCTCCATTTGTCACCATCTTGTCGGGTATTTTTCAATTGCATTTTAAGTTTCCAGATCTCTTTTTTTTAGCTGTTGTTTTTCTTTTTCAAGTTTTTTGCAATGTACTTTTATTTTTGCCTACTTCTTTTTCACTTGCTTTCTCAGGTGATGAGGATGCCAGTGGTAGGATTTCATCCACCACGTTGGCATATGCATGGTCCGCCAGGTTGACAAGTTCATGCTCCCTAGGAGGGTCCACTACAGAGCTGTCAAATGATTCTGGCGTTAAGTTCATTACCTCTTGCAATGCCTTTCTTTTTCCCCCGTGTATTTTTGAGTACTGCCTCCATTTCTCTGCCTCTCTCTTCTTTTTTTTTTTCGGCATTTGACATCTGGCTTATTGGCTGACGTACAATCTTCCCCTCCGTCTTCTGTCTTTGGTAACTATAAAGAAAACCAGCTGATTATTCCACAGACATTCCACAGAGATTTGAGTAAGACAAATCCACAAAAAACTAAATGGAAGTGGGCAAGGCCCCGGGAGGTTGAGCGCCAATCAGTGTGAAAAGTTAATCAGTTTTTCCTTGCCCCATGACAAACCTTTCCTGAAAGTTTGTTTGTGTTACGCAAATCCACTCGGAAGTTATGCACCTTTTTGTGATGTGCCACGCCGACTGCCACTCCCCCTTTTGGCCAATCGCGGTGACAAGTTAATCAGCTCTTCCCTGCCCCGTGACCAAGCTTTCCACGAAGTTTCATGATGTTATGTGATTCAGTTCGGAAGTTATGTGCCTTTTTTTGATAGGCCACGCCCCCTTGCAGTACCTCCCCTTGAGAAGGTATAATGGATAGTATATGAATTGTGAGTTTTTTTTAAATTTCCTTAATAATAAAATAAACCATGAACACATTACCTTGCTCTTCTTTTTGTAAGGTACTCCTCTCTTTGTTTTGGGATCACAGTTAATGCGAAAGGCACCTGTAAAAATGTATAACATTGCATTAAAATAGATTTATTTAATATATGCTTTATATAAAGTAAATACAATTTAATTAACATCATGAAAAACATCAAATATCATGTCTTTGGTCAGCTGGTGTAACTGTTGTCAATGTGGTGTAACTGGAAATTATGGTTACACCAATTGAGGTTTTATGGTTACACCAACTGATTTCCCATCCTTAATTCAAATTTAACAGGCATGTTTTAGCCCACCTATATTAACTGACAATCTTGACATCAAGTCTATACTATCACGGTTTACTACAAATATAACATTTTAAAACAATATTTTATTTTCACAGTTTTCCAGGGGTCATACCATTTGACACAGAAATGTTTCCCCCATCAAACCAGTGCTCAAAAAGGTCTAATTATTCAATATTTATGAGAGACTTACTAACCTTTCTGCATGTCAAATGAGTCCTTGGGGGTCTTCTTTGTGATGTCAAACACTGTCACATGGGTTCTTCAATGTCACATGATTTAAAATGGCTTCTTGATATAGGTTACAAAAGACCCCAGCTGGTCTCCCAAATAAGCCGGCTAGGCAGATGCAGAGGGGGGTGGTTCTGGGACGCCAGAACGCAAAGCTGAGCCTACTGGAGACGTCGTGGGCCCAGTCAGCGAAACGTTGATGAAAGTAGGAGCCCACTTGACAACCCCAATGACGTGTCTGGACAGCCTTTCTCAACATCGGAGTAGCGTAGGTCAGTGTTTAAGTCTTCCATCACCACCGAGAGCACGGGAGCTTTAAGAGGTGGCACTTTGGATTTTAACATCACGTCCTGTGTATTTGAAAACATTCATCCTGGAATCAACCAGTGACTGCCGTGAATAGACTGGCTGACAACAAGGGAAAGACCATGTGACTGCTGGAAAGACAGCTGACAGGAGGAAATAGACCCCAACTGGGGCAGGCATGGGCTAGCTACCCATGTCAGCAGGATCCAATACTTCTTAGTATTTCGGAGACACCCGCTAATGGCTATGAACAGAACTAAAGAAAGAATACCCCTAGAGTCTGCGAGAGTGGGGGCGGAAGAAGACTCACGGACGGATAATATGGCTATAGACCCAGGAACGGAAAAGACTATGAGGAAGACAAGCACTCAAGAACCATGCGCATCACCAGCATCCGAGAAAAGGCTTCAGGTCTGTTCCTGTAGCTGGAGGAAAATAACATCTTCAAAGGGCTTGAAAATACATCAAGGAAAGAAAGGGTGCTTGAGGAAGGGAAAACAGGGACCTCGCATTGATAAGTACTTCCTGAGAAGTCAATCAAGTCAGTCGAATGAAGTCCAGCGACTGGAGTCTCACCAAAGTTCGCAGGACATCAGCCCCCCTGAGGAAGGAAACTCAAACACAGTGACGGTGGCAGAGGAATGTATGGAGCCCATCCAGCCAAGAAAACCAGCAACGGAGAAAAAGATCAGCGGAAGCAAACCCCGGGTGAAATAGCCTGGAGCCTCAGAGAAGAAAGAATGGGAGACCATAAATGCAGACCTGACCAGTGTCCTACAGGGGATGAGGGGAACAGTTGAAAGAAAGCTTGACAGGATGGGGGACATCATCTATGGCTACGGAGCAGAACGTTATGGAATAAGGAACAAAAAGGAAAAGGTACCAGCATTGGAAAGCAAGTCCAGACGACAACAGGAGATGGAACACCTGATCCAGGAGAGAAGGCAGCTCAAGAAGCAGTGGAGAAAGGCTTCTGATAGTGAGAAGGAGGGCATCAACATTCTCCAGGGAAACATCAAAAGCCGTTTAGCAACCCTGAGACGAGCAGAGAACCTGCGGAAATCACGGAAAAAGAAAGAACGAGCAAGATCACGTTTCTTCAAGGACCCCTTCAAGTTCGTGAAATCACTTTTCACCGAAGAAAAGGGAGGAAACCTGAAAACATCAAGGCAGGAGCTGGACGAGCATCTGGAAAGAATGTATGTGGATGACAAGAAGAACGTGCAGACAGCTATTCCAATGGACATCCCACCAATCGAACAACCTGAGCACCAGATGGACATTAATCCTCCAAAGTGGAGTGAGGTGGAGCAGGCAGTAAAGCGGGCAAGAGCATCATCAGCCCCAGGGCCAAATGGGGTTCCGTATCGACTCTACAAGAGTGCTCCTGATGTTCTTCGCTTCCTGTGGAGGCTAATGCGAGTGGCTTGGGAGAAGGGAATCATACCCAAAGCATGGTGCAGGGCAGGAGGAGTCCTGATTCCGAAAGAGAAGGAATCCACGGATATCAGCCAATTCCGCCCCATCAGTCTCCTCAATGTAGAGGGTAAGATTTTCTTCAGCGTTATAGCTCAGAGGATGACCAGCTATCTGAAGAGAAACAACCTTGTGGATACAACAGTCCAAAAAGCAGGCATCCCAGGGTTCTCTGGATGCCTCAAACACACCAGCATGATTTGGCATCAAATCCAGACGGCTAAGAAAGAGAAGAGTGATCTACATGTCACTTTCCTTGACCTTGCCAACGCATTCGGATCTGTCCCTCACAGTGTCCTCTGGGAATCCTTTGACTTCTTCAGGATACCAGAGACCATCACAAACTTTGTCAAGGCCTATTTCCAAGATCTGCAGCTCTGTTTCACCACGTCAGACTTTACCACCACGTGGCACCGCATGGAGATTGGCATAATGGCAGGGTGTACTATCTCCCCATTGGCTTTCACCATGGCGATGGAAGTCATCATAAGGCCCTCCAAGTGGGTGGTGGGTGGCGAGCGGCTGAAATCTGGAGTCCGTCTACCACCCATCAGAGCTTACATGGATGACATGACAACCATGACAGCAACAGCACCTTGCACCAGGCGCCTTCTAGGGAAGCTTCAAGAGAACATCACTGGGGCCAGAATGAAATTCAAGCCATCCAAATCAAGAAGCATCTCTATAATCAAAGGTAAACTGACGGAACAAAGGTTCTTCATCGATCAAGAACCTATCCCAACTGTCTCAGAGAAGCCAATCAAAAGTCTTGGAAGATGGTAAAATCCTGAAAAAAAAACTGAAGGACACTGATCAGGCACACAAGCTTAGGCAAGAAATCACTAAAGGTCTGGAGAACATCGACCGATCTTTGCTGCCTGGTAAGCTGAAAATCTGGTGCCTGCAGTTTGGGTTACTACCTCGCCTTATGTGGCCACTAACCATGTATGACATCACCCTCACAAGAGTCGAGAAAATGCAAAGGACGATCAGCTCTTATGTGAGAAAATGGTTAGGTGTTCCTCGATGCCTGAGCAGCATAGGCCTGTATAGTCAGGGGCTACTCCAGCTGTCTCTCTCTAGCCTCACAGAGGAGTTCAAATGCGCTAAAGTGAAACTAGAGATGACCCTGGCAGAATCAAGAGACACTGTGATCCGAGCTGCTGCCCCAACCCTGGCAACAGGAAAGAAGTGGACGGCTAAGAATGCGGCACAGCAGGCAAAATCTGCTCTTCACCATGGCGACATCGTGGGTCAAGTCCAACATGGAAGAAGTGGCTTGGGGCTTGGCGGAAAACGACCTTGCTGGAACAAGGCATCCTCACTAGAGCGGCGGAAGTTGGTCATGGCCGAAGTCCGCCGACAGGAGGAGTCGAGTAGGTGTGCCAAGGCTGTGTCAAAGCTAAACAGGGCCAGTGGATGAGATGGGAGAATGTGGAAAAAAAAAAAAAAGACCAGTTGGAAGGACATGTGGGAGATGGAGTCGAGCAGGATAAGTTTCCTCATTCGAGCAACCTACGATGTCCTTCCTACCCCTAAAAATCTCAACCAATGGCTGGGCAAAGATCCATCATGCCCCCTGTGTTCAACACCAGCTACACTTAGACACATCCTCACTGGGTGTAAAGTGAGCCTCTCCCAAGGACGGTACACCTGGAGACACAATCAAGTGCTCAAGTGCCTGGCAGCAACTCTGGAAAGCAGGAGAACAACGAACAATGCCTTGCCGCCCAGAACAACCAACCCAGTCATGCCAATTGCCTTTGTTCGGGAAGGGGAACAAAGACAACTGAAGATCCCACCAAGAGCCAGGTTTGGACAGCTGGAGGTAGCCCGGGACTGGCAGATGCTGGTGGACGTGGGCCAACGGCTTACAGTTCCATCAGAGATAGCCATCACCAACTTGAGACCTGATCTGGTCCTGTGGTCCAACTCTCAGCGCATGGTGTACTTTGTGGAGCTCACAGTCCCTTGGGAGGATGCTGTGCAGGAAGCCTTCGAAAGAAAGAAACTGCGATATACAGAGCTTGCAGCGGAGGCAAAACAGCGGGGCTGGAGAGCAAAGGTCTGCCCTGTAGAAGTTGGATGTCGGGGCTTCGTGGCAACATCAGCTATAATACTGATGAGGGACCTGGGGATCAGCGGACAAGCCC
Organism: Anguilla japonica; assembly: GCA_025169545.1. Lineage (NCBI taxonomy): Eukaryota > Metazoa > Chordata > Actinopteri > Anguilliformes > Anguillidae > Anguilla > Anguilla japonica. The sequence continues at coordinate 27,432,978 of CM045892.1, read as the reverse complement.
TACGCCAGGGCATCAAGGAAACATCAGGGGTGGCAGAGCGGAGTAGCCAGTGACTCTGGCTGAAGAGAAAAGACCCCAGCTGGTCTCCCAAATAAGCCGGCTAGGCAGATGCAGAGGGGGGTGGTTCTGGGACGCCAGAACGCACCGCGGAGCCTACTGGAGACGTCGTGGGCCCAGTCAGCGAAACGTTGATGAAAGTAGGAGCCCACTTGACAACTCCAATGACGTGTCTGGACAGCCTTTCTCAACATCGGAGTAGCGTAGGTCAGTGTTTAAGTCTTCCATCACCACCGGGAGCACGGGAGCTTTAAGAGGTGGCACTTTGGATTTTAACATCACGTCCTGTGTATTTGAAAACAATACACCAACTGATATTGGGTGAAATCCATTTTTGGGACAAAAGTGTTTTAAGTAATGGAATCATTTGAAAATATAACTACAGTACCACATCTTTTTATATCATAACAGACCCATATAAAATTAAGCCAAAATATTTAATTAATAGTTTTATTGTATTTTTATGGCATTTTTGTTGTTTGAATTTAGGTTTGGACAGGTTACACCGACTGACATTTAGCACTTAAAAAACTCAAAAAAATTATAATTTTTCAACATCAATAGATGTGTTATTAAATAGAGGAGATAGAGAAGAGTTATTTTATATAAAGGCAGCATACATTTATTGTTTATTAATGAAAATATTGGATTTGGACACAAAAAACACACATCACGTCATTGACCCAATTGCAAAAAACACCCATTCGTAAAACTAAAATACTTTATGCAACACTGTAGATAAGACCTTGCCAAAGATATAGCCTACATGTAAGAATCTTGTCCTGGGGACCTGGTTATGGAATACTACTCTATCCAGTGTTGCCAACTTATTTTTCAGGGGAAGTTGCTACAGGCAGGTCGATTTGTTGCTAAAAGTTTCTAAATTACGTTGTGATGTCATTGCATGATGACGTCATTACGTAATGACGTAAAACTGCGTCATTACGTAGAATACACAATGACGTTACTCAAATTGACTGGCTATCTCGGCGAAAAATATGATTCGAAATTTGTTAGTTTAGATTTGTCTGTTTATTATCACATATTTTTATTTGTAAAAGTAATAAACAAAAATAAAATTAAGTTTGTCTCGTCGAACGCATACTACTTTTTTATTGATTCTATTTCAATATTACAATACATTGTATAGAAAAATATATATTACAGTTGATCACATTGAAAGATCAGTTGATCACATTGAAAGATCTTATATTCATACATGAAACAATATCAGACATATAACAAAAGAAGAAAACAAAAAACAATAAGGAGAACATCAAACTGTACAAGGGAAATGTAGATTAAACATCATACAACTCTTTTTTTTTACAGAGTATTTTTCAGATTATCTGAGAGGTCTTGATAGCTTTCTTGTTAGTTGTTATCTTAGAAACAGAGTCAAAGAGATATTGCAGTTCAACACAAAACAGACAGCGGAAAGCATGCTACTGCTGCTGCAGTCAGCCAACAATGATTGCTGCTGCTGCCTGTGCCTGGCTATTGAGCAGAGCCGTCACTACTGCTGACGTCACTCACAATGCACTTTTGCAGCCAGGCAGAAAGACTGTGTGTTGTGACTGAATGTGTGACAGAGAAAATCGTTTTTGTGTCGTTTAGAGGGTAAATGCGTGCATTTCAGAATTTGAGTCACTTTTCAAAAGTTGCTAAAAGTTCCAAATAAATTTTAAAAGTAGCTAAATTTGTTGCTAGATGCTTTTTGAAAAAAAAGTTGCCAGGGTAGTCTGAAAAGTTGCTAAATCTAGCAGCAAAATTGCTAAATTGGCATCACTGACTCTGTCTGCAGGGGATTCGGATTCCAGAGGGTTGCGCATGTCTCCTTTTCACCGTAATTAGTTTAGCTGTCTGGACATGCCAGAAAACATTTTATAGGACCTCTTCATTGGTAAAATTTGGACGAATCGGAATTGAACACTCAGGATTATGTCAAGACAGTGATTGGCTACAATTTGAATAACATTTCATTTCAGCAAAACAAAATCCCTTCTGGGGTTATTTTGAATAAGATAGCGGGCGCCGGGTTTTTTTGGTACCACATCGCTTCTGAAATGGCTGTAGAATTCCCTCAGGACGCTGGCAGCTGTAACGTTTTTAGGACACCTAAATATACGAATGTATCAATAACTAATAACCAATTAATATTTTAAACATTTCACAGTGAGTTTTTCTTGTCCTGAAATGAGTAATAATGCCTTCAATGTGATTTTTTATAATGACCCCATTCATTTTGGTGAAGCGTTAAAGTAATAATCTCGAAGATTTTCATTAAAATAAATGTCTTTTAAGTCACTATCTATCGCTACATTGGGTAACGCAATGGTGATTGAGCCTATTTTTATATTAATTTATACTATTATTATTATCATAATTCATGATTAAAAATCTTGGTGTCTCTGGCGACATTCCCGGGGGAAAATCACAAGCGGCGCACAGTTAGTGACGCATTTTTCATCACCCATCAGTGGGGGGGTTGGGTTTGGGGAGTTATGGAACCCCTTGCGTTAGCTAGCTAGCTAATGTAATTAACACAATCTAATGTCGGCTAACAATTAGGAAAAAACGCTAGCTAACGCTACCGACCAGTACCGACCACGCAAACCGTCTCTCGAATGAAATGCTACCTTGTTGCAACGTTGCAGTGTAGCTAACTTAAGGCCAGTTCAGATCAATGATTCGCAACGAGACTGGGAGCAACTTTCAAAATTCCAAGACGTCTGATTGTAAACGTTCTAAAACTGCACTTGGCGATTTGACAAGGACGGTCTTTTAAAACCTCAGGGCAAGCAATGGCTCTGCTACTAACCAGTTCACACCGCTGCAATTTTCTCTGCAACATTCTAAAACCGTTTTGCCTCGTTGTGAATCATTGATCTGAACTGGCCGTAACGTTAGCGTTATTTACATTGCCATCGAGTTCATCAATATATTATAATGATCGGAATAAAGCCGGGGTATGTGGAGCAGAGCCGGGTCTGATTTCTGAAGACGTCATGCAGGAGAAAACTAAATAAAAGAATACGGCAGTATGGATTAGCATTGTTATTATTTTATTACACTTCCTCATATGTTCCTTCAGCCTTTATGCCCTTTTTGATGAAATATCCTTTGTTTTTGTTTTATTCTTCTTGTTCTGATTGCTAATTTAACACCCAGCTCAGCTTTATTCTCAGTTTGGCTAGCAAAACCAGAAACACCAGGGGTAACATTTTGCAAGGCAGTTGTTTCAAAAATATAACACAACAATCATTCACGAAAAACACTGCTTATTGTGCACGAGATACATAATTGCACGAGCCACAGCGAATCCCGCAAATTCTTCTCTGCAGTGTAAAGATGTTCATACCGGGCAAAAGGTGGATAAAGAACGTTTGCAGAAATTGATCATCACTAATTCTACCCCAGGTTTGCTACGGAATTTTAACCCGGCTCGGCAGTGTAAAGACATCTTGAGTTAGCCTAATGTTAGACAACAAATGAGTATGTACATAACGTTACTTTTATAACAACCGTTTTTTATTCAGTAAATAGTAAGTGTTATAGTTGGCGTGCCAACTGACTGACGTCACACAGGCGACGCTGGTTGGATCCGGTTGGATCTATGGGAAGTGAGGTCCAAAAACACACCTGCAATTACCGCTTCTCGCCATTGGCACCGCCATAGAGAACGAAACTGAAATCTTTGAGATTGTCACTTTAAGTGCAGGCACAAATGCTCCTAAATAGAGTCAAGTTCACATATACACTCACTGGCCACTTTATTAGGTACACCTTGCTAGTACCGAGTTGGACCCCCTTTTGCGTTAATTCTTTGTGGCATAGATTTAACAAGGTGCTGGAAACATTCCTCAGAGATTTGGGTCCATATTGACATGATAGCATCACGCAGTTGCTGCAGATTTGTCGGCTGCGCATCTATGATGCGAATCTCCCAGTCCACCACATCCCAAAGGTGCTCTATTGGATTGAGATCTGGTGACTGTGGAGGCCATTTGATCACAGTGAATTCATTGTCATGTTCAAGAAACCAGTTTGAGATGATTTGAGCTTTGTGACATGGAGCGTTATCCTGCTGGAAGTAGCCATTAGAAGATGGGTACACTGTGGTCATAAAGGGATGGACATGGTCAGCAACAATACTCAGGTAGGCTGTGGCGTTTAAACGATGCTCAATTGGTACTAAGGGGCCCAAAATGTGCCAAGAAAATATCCCCCATACCATTACACCACCACCACTAGCCTGAACCGTGAATACAGGCAGGATGGATCCATGCTTTCATGTTGTTGACAGCAAATTCTGACCCTACCATCTGAATGTCGCAGCAGAAATCGAGACTCATCAGACCAGGCAAGGTTTTTCAAATTTTCTGTTGTCCGATTTTGGTGAGTCCGTGCACGTTGTAGCCTCAATTTCCTGTACTTAGCTGACAGGAGTGGCACCCGGGGTGGTCTTCCGCTGCTGTAGCCCATCTGCTTCAAGGTTCGACATGTTGTGGATTCAGAGATGCTCTTCTGCATACCTCGGTTGTAACAATGGTTATTTAAGTTACTGTTGCCTTTCTATCAGCTTGAACTAGTCTGGCCATTCTCCTCTGACATCTGCCATCAACAAGGCATTTTCTCCCAGAGAACTGCCGCTCACTGGATATTTTCTCTTTTTCGGACCATTCTCTGTAAACCCTAGAGATGGTTGTGCGTGAAAATCCCAGTAGATCAGCAGTTTCTGAAATACTCAAACCTGGCAAGTCTGGCACCAACAACCATGCCACGTACAAAGTTACTTAAATCACCTTTCTTCCCCATTCTGATGCTTGGTTTGAACTTCAGCGGATCGTCTTGACCATGTCTACATGCCTAAATGCATTGAGTTGCTGCCACGTGATTGGCTGATTAGATATTTGCATTAACGAGCAGTTGAGCAGATCGCTGAACTATCAGTACACTTTTGAAACAATTTAATTGCTCTATCTACTCCGATTGTGTATAATTCCTAGTTAAATTACCTGTTAAAGTGAGCCCAGATGCCAATTTTGTTTTATGTTTCTGCGTGGAACTCTCCGTTTACATTGCTGGCAGAACGTTCGACCTCCCTACCTACAGTCAAGAAGTGTGCACTCAGCCATTCTGTGTTATGGGAGCTAGCTATTTTCTAGCTACTGTTGTTTAAAGGAGATCGGTGATTCGGTCATAGTCTAAGCTTTCTAAATCTGTAAATGACCTCCCTACGGTTCCTAGCTATTTCTAGCCAGCGTGACCCTGATCTCAAACATAATTGCCCCGTTGTGAAAAGCAACTGCAGACTGGAACAGCTAGCTATTATAATTCACTTGATTTATCTGCTTGCTTTGACATGAATGCCTCTTAAGTGCATGAAATAAAGCAAAAGATTTCATCAATAAGTTTTATTTTTTATTCAAATGGAAACATGCGAAGTGCTTCATATTTACATGTATACTAACAATTGTAGTAATAAAATATGAGCTTGTCACCTACTGCAATATTGGCTTGTTTTCACTGTTTGCAAGAAAATATACAATATGGGCAACGACAACCTTTCGATACGTTTTGCTGTACTGCAATGTTGTTAGTCCTGCTATCCTAAACTCAGGTACTTACATAATCTAAGCAGTACAAGGTGGAAATTATTCAAGATGTCACTGCCTTGTGATAAATGTACCCCATCACTTGACGCCTGTCCCGGTTAATTGTGCTTTATGTCTGTGTGTTTTTAAAAATCATGAAATACACGCTAAGAGATGACACATCCACTGAAAATCCATTTGTGTCTTCATAAAAGCGGTGAGTAGTTGCCTACAATTAAAAGGGAACCTAGAAGTGACTTCAAAAACAGCGGTATTCTACAAAAAGTGGTAGCCACTGACGTGATGGTCGGTCTATCACAGCATACAGACATATGAGTGCATTGAACTACGAGTCAGCCAAGAAAAAATAGATAAAGTCAAAATACAAAAAAATTGTAAAATCTTGAGAAATTAGGCTAATGTATTATTTTATATTCATACAATCATCATCTTTGTAAATGAGGTTTATCATCTTCACCACGACCACTTCACTGTAATCAGCAGCATAGCATCATTTGAAACATAATTTAAGAGCGGTGGATTAATGTAATCCTAGGTCATGGTTTAATACTCTGCGTATTCTGATACATCGGTTCTGTGCAAGCAACTCTATAGTTTTATAATCCTGTCAAATGGTCATGTATAACCATGGAGTCTGTGAAATTAAACACTGATGTCTAGGTTCGGTAGGGACCTTAGCATTAAGTGTCAAGCTCGCATCAACGGAGCGGACACACCAGTTAGCTTAGCCTCAAGTGTCCCTGTGGAGTTGACACACTAGGAAGCTTAGCATCAAGTGTCTAGCTGACCATAACCCAGTCTTCTCTGTTTGTCTTTCTCTTTCCATGGGGCTCCCATCCCCTACTTCGCCCTGAGTCCAAAGACTGCTCCAGCCTGTTTCCTCGGCCTGAATCCCCAGGATCGCTCCAGTCCTGTCCTTTGCTTAATGGTCATGGACTGCTTCAGCCGTGTTCCTCCCCTGCCCATGCCTTGATGCTGTCTGGAGCTCCAGATCCATCATCCGGCTCCTCTAAACTGCACTACTCTAACAATATAATTTAGTCTTCTACTATTCCTGTTAGCTTTCATCTCAGCTGTAACCTGCTCAACCCATTTTATTTGCTGTCTGCCACTTTACACCAGGCTGGCCAGTGGAGGATGGGCTCCCCTTCTGTGAAGTCAAACTGGAGTTTTCAAAAAAAAATATTGGGACTTAGAGGAAGAAAGAAAAAATTTAAAAAACATTTATGTAATTAAAACAAACAAACAAATAAATAAATAAATGGCAAGAATCCACTGACAAACAGAATATTCAGAAAGCAAACCGGATGGAACCAATCTGCCCAAGTACTGCCCGGGGCATTTAAAAGCACTACGCAGTGTCACAGGATAAAAAGTCCAGAAGTGAAGTTAGTGAACAAGCGCCACATTAACAAAACACCGCGTTAAGAGGAGATGCTGTAAATAGTTTCTTAACAGTATTGTGATCTACAGTAAAACTGTGCAGGACCGATACATCCACAAAGTCCGGAGAGGCAGCCGGTAAGACGCTGAACTTCAAAACAATTTGAGAGACTGTTTCCCTGGTGAAGATCACTGCTGCTACCAGTTTTGGTTTGCGCTAGCTTTATGCCACGGGGTTCGGTAGTTCATTTACGTGTGGCTCGATAATTTAACTCTTTAGTGTTCATGCGTGCAAGATGGTTTGTCTATTTTCTATAATTTATTGTCTGCTCGTTGTAAATCCGTTTGCGAATTTGAGGATACATGGCAAGTAGAAATGTGGTGAAATTAATGATAAAACTATGAATGGTAGTTAGCTGCATAGACTTTTAACTACAGCGTTATGGGCTTACAGTGGGCTCCAGAATTATTGGCATCCTTGATAAATCTGCACAAAAAAAGCTTAAAAAAATAGCTAAACTAAAATGAATACAGTTATTGACATAAGCTTTATTTTCAAACGTGTAAACTAGTGTGCTTGATTAATGATTCATTGGAATAAACCAAAGTCTTAAATTTTTTAATAAAAAAGAATATTTCCCCAAAAAACAGGTTCCACAATTATTGGCACCCCTGGTTTAATACTTTGTGAAAACACCCCTGGCAAAGATGACAGCAATGAGTCTTTTCCTATAATTCATGAGAAGTTTAGAGAACACATTTGGAGGGATTTTTGACCATTGCTCCATGTAGAACTTTTCAGAATCATTGATATCTTTGGGTTTGCGCTTATGGACCCCCCCTCTTCAGTTCAGACCACAGGTTTTTGATGGAATTTAAGTCTGGAGACTGAGATGGCCATTGGAAAACATGGATGTTGATTTCACTTAAGCACTTCTGTTTAGATTTTGATGTATGCTTGGAGTCATTGTCCTGATGGACAATCTACCTATGACCAAGTCCTAGCTTCTTAGCAGAGACAACCAAATTTTCTGCCAGAATTTCCTGGTACTTTGTTGAATTCATTGTGCCATTGATCTAAAATAGTGCCCCAGGACCACTGCCAGCAAAACATCTCCAAAATATAAATGACCCACCTCCATATTTGACCGTAGGTATGAGGTGCTTCTCCTGTATGCATTCCTCTTTTGCCACCAAACATGTCGATGGTGTGTATGACCAAAACGTTAAATTTTGGTCTCATCTGACAATAGCGCACTCTTCCAGTCATAATTCCAATGAGGTTTGTCAAGCTCCAGATTCTTGGTTTTGTTTATTGTGCTCAGTAAGGGTTGTCATCATTCCACCCTTCCAAAGAGTTAGTTGGTATGGAGGTGCCATTTTATGTTTTTTTTAGACTTGTTGACCACAAGAAACAAACCAGGACAAAGACAGGACCCGGTCAACCACGAAGACTGGACTACAAACAGGACAGGTGACAGACATGCAACACGACAGGGACAGGACCGACTGGCAGAGTAGGGGAAGCAGGCGAATGCGCGGATCTGTAGAAACGAGAACGCAAGGTTAAACAGCAAAATAGAAAAACCCGACGTAGCGCATCTGATGAGCTGAAACAGCGATCTGGCGAAGATCTGTGGATGAGCCGAGAATAAATGCTGGCGAGACAGCGTGCAGAATGTGAAGAGCGCAGGTGAGTCAGATCAGCCTTGATCTGAGAGCTGGGGCGAGAGTCCGCCTACGCTGCAACAAAGAACAAAGATCATATGAAAAAGACAAGATACGTGAGGCTAACAGAAAACAAGAGAAACACGAGGAATATGACATATTGTCTATCTTGGCATTCATAAAAATATTCTTTCACCACTAAAAAATCGTATTCTGTCATAGCCACAAGATAAACCCGACAACAGCCCTAAGATATGCCAATACAGCAGTGAAAACGCTGCTCACTGAACAACGAAATAAACAAGAAAAAGTTTTTAAAAATGATACCATGTCATTCTACAGTCAATATCTGGGACTAAATATTGAATAAATATACAACCTTGCCATTGGTTTACGCGTAGAGATGTCCGTTTTGAGACTGAGCGGTCATGTATTGTCTTGGACAATCCGTTTGTGAGCATTTGGTCGTGCTACGCCGCTATTTGGCAGTAAAAGTAGGTCACTACAGGGAATGTTACAATGTTTTAGAAGTAGCCACCATAAAGCTACTGAAAATTATAGCTAAGCCGGTAGCGTCGCTACTCCCTAACACTGCAAATCTTGCATAGAATTTGTTGTTCCTCATCGGACTCTTTGAAACCAAAGTGTTTCCAAACTGAATTGGTTTTACTTTCTTGTCGACCAAAAGCTCTCATTCAGTCATTTTCATCGAGCTGAAGTAAACATGCCACAGCCTGGCTGAGAGTGAGTTTGGGCTTTTAGGGAGGGGCGAAAGCGCACCACTCCAAAGGAAAGGGGTGCACTGCATTTACAACCCAAGACAAAACGAGAGCATTATGCAAAACGGAATGCGGCACGGTCTTTTTATGTCGATTATCTTGTTTTCAAAATCGTCAGAAGCACTTTTCTGACACACGATATTTGTCCAAACCTCCACTCTTTGGTTTAAGATAGAATGACTTAGAATAATTACACTTCAAGTCTTACCTCTGCAAGAATTCCGGAGTTGCTCCCAGTTCTGCTGGATAACTGATGTTGAGGCAGTAGTATGTTGCAAACATCAGTACAAGGGCATTGCCAAAATTTGGAACACTGCCATTCACAATGGTCTGGTCCACTGCAATCATGAAGTGTCCAGCTGTCAGGGGAGAACTCCCTAGAGTACACAATAGAGGAAAAAGTCACAAACATTTAAACGTGCCATAAGTGATATTGGCATTTTGGCTAACTTCCCCCCCCCCCCCCCCCCCCCCCCCCCCCCCCCCCCCCACCAAACCACCATACCACACACAATGATGCATGGTGTGCTTGGAAGTTGATCAACTTCAGATGGCAGACACGTTTCATCAACCATCAGGAACATCTTGCCTTGGTCTTCATTGAAGTGTTTCAAAAGCAGCATCACACATCCGAGAAGATCAGCATCTAGATGCTTCGCTTCGGCAATTTCCATGCCTGCTAGGATGTCCTCTATTTTGCTCTTCTTCTCATGGGACATGAGGTATGAAACGACTCTTCCACATTTACTTGACACAGCTTCATTGTCAACATCCATACCCGTGAGTTCTTTGAAGTGAGCCATCATGCCGCACATCTCAAACAGATATGGCCACTCTGTCACCAGAACAGGGGTTTCCATTCCACTTATTATGTTGCTTCTCTGAGTGTAGAAAGTTGCCACCATTTTCTTGGCAATACTTTCGGTGTCCTTGCTTCTGTTTTTGTGCATGTTCTTTAATTGTTCTTGTGTAAATTTCTGAGTCTCCACGGTTTCACCTGGTGGCAGCCGCTTTGGTCGCCAATTTACACAGCCATAGGTATCCACTCTTATCATCTTGGAAGGTAGGTCTTCTCCCTCAGTTGCGCTGGATGCCTGTCTTTTTAGGTAAAGGGAAGTTTTACCCCTCTTCAGGTTGTCAACTCTGCTCTGCAGCTGCTTGGTAAGAGAGTCATAACCGCTACCAACAACTTGATCTTCAATAACATCTCTGAATGACAGGATAAGTTGAAACAATCTTTCTGGCAATTTCACGAAGATGTTTCTTCCCTGGTGTAGGGCAAATGGTTAGGATCTCCCCTACCATCAGGTGAATCATTTCACGTCTTTCACGTCCTGTTGGCCACTCTTTGTTTTCAAGCTTTTTAGTAATCTCTGATGGCATTTTACTCCAGGGGATCTCAAAACTGAAGTGCCAGCTGTTGTCCACTGGAGTATGTCTATGAGGAGTTGAGGGTGCACTTGAGCTTGAGGTAGACAGTGGAGAGTTGGAATTGTCTGCATAGTATTCACCTGATAGGAGACCCAAAAGTATTTAGAAATAGTGATTCAATACATTTTTGCATTCATTACTGTCCCTAAACATAATTAAAACATGATATGTCTACAACACACAGAACATTGTTGATAGAGATTGGCTCATTTTTAAAAAAAACTCTGTATAAGCATCAGCTATACCAGATGTAGCTCATCATGCAACTCATAAACCTCTATTATTTCCAAAAACCCTATTAAACCTGGTCACCGAGCTCAACTAAACGGTTTATCGTGTGACCGGTTTGATGCATACACCTGGCTTATAGGTAGAATGAAAATATTTCAGAGGAGTTCAAAGTAAAAGCAAGGATCTACCAGCTACCAAAATAGGTTTTTAATAGGTGGGGAAGCAGTCTACTTTCTTAGTGACGTGGGTTAGTAGTACACAAAAAATAACCTGACCTCTGACCACAAGACATAACATTAACCCTTAACTGGCACCCCACAGTTGATATTTATGAGATTGGGTCCCATGTTGAACTAGCACTGCTGTGGAGTCCCACTAATATGGCTTTCAACAACCGTTAGAACACATTTAAAACTGAAAAGAAGTTTGATGGAGTGGATGAGTGGTGTAACAAAATAGCAAAACATTTATTATTATTGTATGTGCAACACTCATCCACCCTACCAGGCTTGTTTTCAAATTGAAATGATAAATCCTTTTCAATTTTAATATTCATACATCATAGGGCTTTTTAGAGCCATGTACAATACAGGACCTCACCTCATAAATATCAAAAGTGGGGTTTCGGGGGAAAAATAAATAAATAAAATAATTAGAAAATATGTTTTTATAAATTTATCCAAGACATCTTCTCACACATACTTGAGGATGAATAGTCTCTGCATGGCATTAGACTTTTCATCAATCCTCTTGGTGTGGCTATATGGCTTTCTGGCTCAGCTCTGGGAGGCAGGTCAGGAATCTCACTGGCATCCTTTTCAGCTGGATACCAGACACATAATAGGAATTAGGCCTGCTATTATGTTTTGTCATAACAAAGCTTTTTCAATTCTTATTTTGGTAAACCAAAATATTACAATTCAGATTATCTCAAATGTAGTGAGGATATAGTGTTTTTATTTTCCACACTTACGGGAGACAAAGGCTTTACAACTCACAAATAAGTATACTTACATAAAGCTTTAACACCTGCGATCAGTTTTCTAGCATCGATTGGCTTCAGAACACTGACAAGATCTGCCTCCTGGACATATTTCAGGTCTTCCAGGGTTTCCACGCCCGATGTCCAGAAAGCCTCCAACAACAGTTCATTTGCACTTGACTTTGGCAGCACAGAACCAATGAAGTCAGCGAGATCACTGTCTACATCATCCATGACTCAAAGATGAAAGAAAGAAAAAAAGGACAAACATCTTACTCCATTGAAAGTCCAAATACTCTCCAGAGCCCAATCCAGCCCAACAGGAAATTTTATGTGTACACCTCCAGAATCTCAATAACATGTTGTGCATACACTACGTCACACAAACTCTAATTGGTTGAGCAGGGAAGGACACCTGGCACCAATGGGGTTAGGTAAAAAGTGCACACTACACTTAATCCAATAGTAATAGTAATTCTTATTAATCCAATTATAGTTCTCCATTTGTGTTTTTACGATAGTACTCCAACAGTATTCCAAAAGATAGTTATCCAACAATAGCTCTCAGTTTATTCCAAAACATTAGGGTGTCGTTGACCTATTACAGACCTCAGATTTTTAAACCCTGTTTTCAAGCATTTAAGGACCTCTTGTGCCATGTTCAACATACTCAAGTCTTGCATAGTCTGTATAGTGTAATCATCCTGATATTACCTGATGCTCATCTATCTATCTATCTGTCTATAATGGAAGGAATCTGTGTGTGTGTGTGTGTGTGTGTATGTCCGTTCTTCGCATATCTCTAACATATTCGCATAAGTTAGAACGGACACACCTTCCGAACGGGCATGCACTCCAAATGTCCACGCACCCAACAGGCATTGCACTAGTACAGTCAAAACTAATAAAACTCAAAACCATAAAAAACTCAAAACCATAAAACAGTGATTGTCATTTCTTCCCCTACTCAGTATCTACTATGCTATTTTTGAGAGAAATAACTCTAGTTCCACAAGGAGAATAAGCAGGCAATGGATAGTAATCCGACAATAGCTCTCCATTTAGGCACTTCATGCCCCCACTTGCTGTGTGAATCTCATATAGTCCCAATTCTGGCAAATATGATGAACCATGAGGTGTTACAAGGAAGTACACATTCTTATTGTCCATTATTAACGTAAGTTCTATTTGTGCAAACTCTGTTGGCATGCCAGGACCTATGCACAGAAAGAAGCCCTTTCTGTAAAGAGTGCCTTTCCACTGTATCTCAGTAGACGCTACAAGATCTGCTCTGCATACTGCATCACTGTACAACTCTGCATGGAAAGGGGTGGATTCCTTCACTTGCAAAGTAGGAGCAAAGACGGAACTTGAGTTTAGATATGTTTGCAGAAGTTGGTGGTTATTTGCAAGTGTCTGGCACACATTTTTGAAATTGTGTTCTTCGCACACATCTTTTGAAATAGGAATGTTTGCTTTCAAATCTCATTGTCCACAATCTTATGAGGGGCCAAACTTGAGTATCAAAGCAGGATAGTGGACAATGTAATGGTGCTTTGGTTTGAGTTTATAAGCAGGAAACATCTCTTTTCTTGTCTCTAGATAGTCCACAATGAGAACATTGAGCAAAGCAACTTGAGAGAGAGATATTCTTGGGACACATATTAATTCTAAAAGTTCTTTGAGTTGGACTGTCAGCTGCCATACCGGATCATCTGTGTCTGTGATCTTTTCACCTATTATAACCGGAAGGAGCCTCAGGAGAGACCAGTTCTCTGTTGCCTGGCCACCTATTTTAACTCCCTTTTCATCAACCTCTGAGGGAGTAGAAGCAGCATCAGATCCCTGATAGCTAAACTGCCTGATTCTCCGGTTTAGCTGACTGTAGGTGAAGAATTTCTTTACCTTTATAAAGTACTTGATGTAAATGGCCAAGTCATATGCCACAATTCCTTCATGACCAATACATGGTGGGAGGCCAGGCTGACAGACATGAAAGTAGGTGAGGGAATTAAAAATGGAATCAAATTTCAAACCTCTGCTTTCTGTCAGGGCACCACTTTGTAGCTGTTCTACTGCCTAATTGTAGTTTTGCACTGTTCGGGGTGGAGCACATTTTTGAAAATCATGGAACTCACTTCTAGTTGCAAGGCAATATCTACAGAAGTAAGTGGAGGTACTGAAATTCTCTGTGAAACCTCTGATATTGAGAGACCCCAAATTATCTCCAGCAATGCAAAAAAACTGTTGCCTTAACAATATGCCCAGCTATCACAAGCCCATTTGTCTCTAGTTCCTTGATATCTGACAGCATTGTGGAGAACACTTTGTCGTGGCCAAAATATTTAAAATCCATCTCTCTACACAAAAGCAAAAGCTGTAAATTTTCAACACTGGAATGATAAAATGGGTCAAAGTTGGCCAGTGTAAAGTAAACCCCAAGTATCTTGTATTTTCTTTTTGCTGACCCAAGAGGATTAACAATCTCAAAGGCATCTTGATACAGTATGACCTTTAGACGTATACCTGACTCCATAAACAGTCATTTAGAACATGTGCAGAAGTTTCATCTACAGTCTTGGTACATTCTTCCCACACAATAGGGTCTTTAAGCAAAGCCTCCAAAGTCTCTTTTATGGGGATATACTGAGCAAATCTTTCCTTTCAATTTACATCAGTGCCTAAACTAATAGGTTGAGGTTGCACATAAGAGAAGTTTGTCTGAAAATATTGCCTTCTCAAATGCTCAGTAGAGAGTGCAGGGCTACAGTATGCATGCAAACTAGTGTCATTTAAACTTGTCAAAACATCTTTGATTTCTGACTCTGTCAAGTTGGTATTAGCTTGCAGGGCGCCTTTGATTTGATTTCTTGTGTACTGGTGACACACACCATTGAGACTGTCTACTTCTTCCAGAATCATCTGAATAGTGGAAGAAGGTACAAGATACTTGGCCTGCAACTTCATGTAAAACATACACAAATTTCTCATATATAACCCTTTGATATCAGCTGGGTCCAGGGTATCCTCAGGCTCGTCCTGTACAATGCTTACATCTGACTGACTTTGAGCAACATCAGCATCTATGCATGCATTACAATTCCATATTCAACCAGAATACATTGTCAATATTGGCATGGCGGTCAGATCTCTATACACCCAGGTCAGTGTTGAAGGAAATTTTTTTTTGAAAAGACATCATTGTTGCACTGTATCTACATAAATAATTACTCTGGATTAAGATAACTGTAGCCTAATTAATGTAAAGTCCTACCAATGTCTTACCAATGCATGCATTATGATTCCATATTCAACCACAATGTGAGGGATAAGCGAAAAAACAAATTCCAATTACCTTGTGTAACATGGCTAATAAATAGATAGATAGATAGCCTATCTAATTCAACCTCTAACCAAGCAAATTGTAGCACTGATATTAATATTACGTCCTAATGATACACTCAATGTTGGACCAGAAATCTAGGTTCAGAAGGAGAGTAGTAAGTAGTGAAACTAAAGACCAGACCATATGTAGAAAGAAATGTCGAATTATATTATAAAAATAGAAATAAAGATTACAAATGATTATGTATGAGCTCGGGTAAGTACATATAACACCATTTGGCTAAATATGGTAACACAAACTCCCCTTTGGAATAGCACATTTCACTGTGAATTCCCATGAGAAATGTCACCAATTCATTTCTTCAGAAAAATCCCTCAACCCTTCCACAACGGCGACGGATAAATGAGCAGATTAATCTCCGGTTTTCGCCAATAGTTTAAAAGAGTAACATGGTGGTTGAACGTGGCACTTCCCAGTTGTTTTTAGGCAACAACAAAACAAATGTGCATAATTTTTTTTATTATTCAGTCATTTCAATGTACTTTAAAACGTATTTTTCTAAGCCTAAATTTCCCACTATAAAAGTTCACCCGAACCGTCTGGGCGTGGTAATGAGAACTGTCAGTTAGCTATGATTGACAGACCGTGCCCCATAGCTACCCCATGATACGCGCTCTTTTTGGGAGACTTTTCACAAGCTAGCTAGCTTAGTAGTATATCAAGTATCGATAGATAGCTAAGGTAAGGACGTTGACTTATATCCAATTATAATTTTTGCTATCTAGCTAGCCAAGTTAAGATAAAAGCACAACTATAACGTCCTCATAAAAGCAAACTAGCTAGCTAACGTTAGCTAGCTAAATGAATATAACCAGAAATAATCTAATAGTCCTTAAAAGGCACTCTAATTTAAGTGAACATAACGTTAGTCAAATGCATATTTGCATTGTCTTTCCCCTAAGCCAGCGGCGCAAACTATGGGTCTCGAGTTATCCATGGGTTTACAGGGCGTGGAAAGGGGAGTGGTTACTGTGTTCGTGACGCACCAAGTTGACAACTTTCTCAACCGGTTGAAAATAGGACGATAAATTTAAAACGCATATTTCTCCAAAAATACAGAACGGACATATTTAATACTTTACTCATTGTGTTTCTTCAATGCCTCTTGTGCAAATAGCACATAAAACCGAGAAAGTGTGAAAATCACCATGGTACTCTTTAAGTTTTGATTTTGACCACAAAAGTCTGAGTTTTAACTTGGTACTTACTTATTCGGTTTCTCACTCTTCTCTGATTCAGGACACGTGTGTTGGTTCTCTTTTATCCTTTCTCCCACAAGGAAGTTGACTCTAGCTTCTAATTGCCTCAGAGTAGTTTGTCAAGCAACTTCTGAATACACATTGGTTTTTTTTTTTTTTAAGTTATAAGTATTGATTATGTCACAGTGTTTTATTTGTGATAACCACTTAATTAATCTGGGTTACAAAATGCATTAAGTGCAAACAATTAAAAATATATACAGCAGATGAGAATTAAAAAAAATGTAACTCCAAACTACAAATCTATCATGTCATCAAGAGACAAAAGCCTGGAGCTGCTTCACTGGCAATGACTGGAAGCCACAGCATCTTTCCAGATGCTGTGTACTGTACAGGGTTGGGTAGTAACTGACTACATGTAATCGGGATTACGTGATCAGATTACGAAAAATAAGTAAATCAGCCCAGATTACATTAGGAAATAAATGTGTAATTAGATTATTTTTACATTGTCAAGGAAGCTTGATTAAAATTTTGATTGCATCTGTAATTGCAATGCTAATACTAACTTAGTATAGTGGTGGCACTAACTGCTAACAAGGTTTTGATATTCAGGATAGGCTGGCTGTTAGTGTTTGCTAGCATGTTTGATGGCTAGTTACTGTAGGGCATTCCTTTTACCAGTCCTGTCTGAGTTCAGAAAGCAGGTCTGTTTCAGAGTTTAATGTTATGGGCTAAATTGTACATGCTAGTGTGATAAGGCCTAGGGGAAAATGCTAATGTCCAGATGCTTTTAGTTTTTTGCTTA
The DNA here is from genome assembly GCA_025169545.1 of Anguilla japonica. Lineage (NCBI taxonomy): Eukaryota > Metazoa > Chordata > Actinopteri > Anguilliformes > Anguillidae > Anguilla > Anguilla japonica. The sequence continues at coordinate 27,415,416 of CM045892.1, read as the reverse complement.
TGGTGGAACTTAATATGGTTTTTGCATCCTGTAAGCCAACCACTCTGTTTTTTAAATATTGAGTAAAATTAACATGTGGTTGTCACACATTTTAGCCCATTAATACATTTCTAAAAACTACTTGACTAGACGACAGTGGTGTACAATGCGTATGCTAAACTAACAACAGCTAGCGTTTTTTTAAATTCAGCTTCATAACTGATCAAAATCCACCTCAGTTATGCTATTTTTGACCCCATTCATTTTCACATTGGACTGGAAATGGAATGGATCTCGAATTCCTTATTTGGGCATACAATTTACGTCACACATAACAGGTATGGTATATGGTAAATGGACTGCATTTATATAGCGCTTTTATCCAAATCGCTTTACAATTGATACCTCTCATTCACCAAAGCATTTAGGGGTTAGGTGTCTTGCTCAGGCACACTTCGACACGCCCAGGGTGGGGCTCGAACCAGCAACCCCCCGACTGCCAGACAACCACAAATCATATGTGAATGGTCACATGAGGTTTGCCTGGGAGGAGTGAATGGTGACACCTATCAGCTAGTTCATAGATTTATGATGGCATAGCCAAAAGTCTGCTGTAACTGGTGGGTTAGAGCATTATTTTATATCTGTATGGTGCTCTGGTAGGAATGTGCACCCAACATGTTGCACGGATGGACTGTAATACCTTTTTCTCTGTATTGGGGAATGTAGTGATGGGTAATTTATGCTTGATTTACATGTCATATAAGGAAGTGTACATGTCATGTAAGGAAGTGTAAAATACAGTTAATAACTTTTTTAAATTGAACTCTATGGTTTTACAAATTTTTATAACATGAAATGCACTTATTTACCAATCAAATCTTTAAAGTTATCCAAATGTAGCGATAAAGTGAAAGTCAAAATCTGTTAAAGTTTAGTTTTTAACTGTCTTGTAGGGTAGTCAATACCTGTGTTTTTTCAGTTTATGTATGTAAAGTAGTGATGAAGTCATGCAAAATGACAAAATATTTTCTTGCAATTATACATTTTTTACACATTATTAACAGTATTTTTATGTATTTGACAGTGCTATATCATCATAAGAAAAGTTATTTTTTGTAAAATTACAGAAAAGGCTGCTACTTTTGTCACTAAAGTATACTTTCTTTTTACGGTTAGTTTTGTTAAAATTGTCATTTAAAAGCTGTTAAAAAAAACAGATATTTAATGTATTCCGTTTATACAAAATTATTTTGTTAAATCACATGACACATTTCAATAAACAGTTTATTACAGTTTAATCTTATTATTTTCCTGTCATTTTGAAATACAGGGAAAAAATGTAAAATATATTGGGGAAAACTGTAAAAAAAATGTTTTTTTTACAGTGCTGGTAAAGGAAGACAATCAAGTTTAAAAATAATAATAAAAATCAAAATATCGTTCGTATGGTTGTACTTACCTTCTCATCCGTGAACAACCTGCAGATTGAAATTAAACATGGCTGAGCACGCTATTGGGAAGTCAGTTGAGCAACTCAAGGTGGAGAGAATGACGGCAGAAATATTATTCTCTCGTCTGGTCAACAGTATTACCAGGACCTATAAAGACATGTCTGAAGAAGAGCTCAGAGACAGTTTAAGTAAACTCACAATAGAATCCGAAAAAGTCATGGAAGCCAATGACAATGTGATCAGATTCATTGCAGAACTGGAGGCGGAGCTGGACACATGAAGTAGCTGTGTTAACTGAACAGCAAAAAGTCGACCTAGCAAAGACTGCGAATGAGTGTGAGTTGAACTAAAGGAGGTCAAAAGTCTAATTCAGGAGGCTCTTTGGGCCAACTTTGGAAGTGTTGAATTGTCCACAGCACTACAGGCAGCACAGGCTGAGTGTGAATGCGCCACTGCTGTACGACCCAGTGGTAACCAGGAGGCATATGACTTCATACTCAACCACCTGCAAGGACTGGTAAAGACTGCAAAGGAGGTGCACGATCGGTGGAAACGATGGGTCTCAGAGGGACCTTCAGAACCACCCAAAGGAGCTCGAACTCCACATCCCCAAGCTGGTTTCTAGAAAGGCTGACTTCGTACAGTGGCGATTACCTCCAATTATCCCATGCCAACCATCAAATTGAAACCGACGGCCCTTCCCAAGTTTACTGGTAATAAACGTGATTTTCACCGGTGGGGAAAGGACTGGGAAGCACTCCAGAGGCAGGGTGAGCTGACCGGTTCAGGAGAGGTGAAAAAGGTTCAATTACTTGACAGTCTTGACGACAAAATCACAAGAGACCTTCGCCTCACTACTTATAACACTGCAGATGACATCTTCTGTGTCCTAGAAAACCCCTATGGCAATCAAACGTCCATTGCTATTGAAAGAGTGGAGGAGTTACAGAAAATGCCAGGTGTCAGAAGTCATCAGCCATGGAAAATAGTGGAATTAATTCAAGCCGTGGAGAAGACGACCTTGGAAACACGGGTGCTATCAAAAATCCGCTGGTAACAAAATCAATTGAAAGTAAAGTTCCAGAATCTCTCAAGAAGGAATAGCTTGTCTATGTCGCTGACAGGAGAAATGCTGTGGCACCAGACAATCGGTTTGGCATTCTCTTGGCATTCCTCAAAGAGCAAGAGAGCATATATGAGCAGCTCGAGCAACTGAGGGATGAAGAGCTAAGTAGAAAAGAAACCAGGACTGAGCTAAGACATGCCAGAACCAAGTCTACCAAGTCAGGCGACGACCACGCAGGGTGTGTAGTCTGTGGTGATGGAAAGCACAAGATGAAGCTCTACTTTTGCAAACAGTTTTGAGCGCTAAAGCTAGCAGAGAAAATCACAGAAAATAGTAGTAAGAAAGTTGGGGGCATGCAAGTAGTGTCACAAGGTTCACGATGACAGTTCATACTGCAAACCCGCCTATATGTGTAAAAACCAGGACTGCAAGGATACTCCTGAGCATCATTACTATCTGCGCCCCAATGCTGAGATAAAGAAAAGCAGCGCAGGTCAGAAAAAGAGCAGATTTGGTCCAGAGGAAGATAAAGGCCAGAAGTGTACAGGGGCTTAAGAGGAGTTCTTCAACAAACTTTCGCCAGAATTGGCAAAACAGTGTCGAGATGTATTTTCTAGAGCCTGACCGATATATCGGTTTGGCCGATATATTGGCCATTATTTGACTTTTTTGACGACATCGTTATCCAGCCGATGTGTCCCGATTTTTAAATAAGTATAATAAACAAAAAAAACGTGGATTATTTATCTGTACTTGTCTGTTTGAACGTCGTAATTGCTATTTACTAGAATTATCCAGTAGAGGGAGCTCTAATACAAGTGTGAACTGCAGCAGCTGACGCGCTACTTCTGTAATAAAACGTTTGTCACTCGTGCCTCATCCAATATTCTCCACTGCAAGACTTGTCTGCATAGATTCGATTGCTGCAATAAAGGTATGTATATTTAGTGAAAGTTTTTAATTAAATGCATTTATACGACCACTATGTTTATCAATCCTCATTATCAAGCGAGCAAGCTAGCTAACATATTTGGTTCACTTTAGCAAGCTAGCAAGCCTTTATGAAGTGGCAGTGAGCACATAAGCAGCGTAGGATCTACATTTCCAGAAGACATCGCTGTATTCTCAAATAAATATCCAGCCAAAATAAAATGGTGATTGAATGCATCACACATTTGTTTTTTTATCTGAGATAATTATATAAGCGACTATATGATGCTGTGTAGCCAACGCGTTATTGCAAGCGAGTGTGTCATCTAGTCACGCGTCATCGTAGCAAGCTAACCAGACAGTAAAAACGCCGATAAAACACTTCTAACGTGGATCATTTTAAGCCATGTTATCTAGCTTTGTCGTGATAACATGAGAGAAGGATTGCTGTTGGAGAAGTGAATCAACCAACAGTTACTGTGGGTAACCTGCACGAAAGCGCATTGTAGTTTTTTTCACGTATTTCATCCAGTCAATTTCATTTCATCTAACGTTACACTTGATTCACTCATTAGCTCCGCTAGATAATGTCTTACTCTTTGAGATCATGTAGTAGGAATAAAATAAGAAAATATAATTAATTTACTGAGAGTAGATACTAAGAAATAATAACATCACATTAATAACAATAATAATATTCATAAAAATACATGTTTGAAACTGGAAAACTGATTTTTTTAAATTAATTTTTTACAGATGGCTGGAAAAGAAAGGAGTAAAAGCAAGGTGTGGAGTTATTTTGATTTCACACACTTAAAGATGGTGTGAATATATATATATATTTAACTTAATATCATCTTTTACATTTTTTATCTAAAAAGTTCTTTGTGTGTTTATTTTTATTTGTTTGCTTATAAGTTAAATGTTCTTAAATATAGAAACTTTAATAAAATATAAGTTTTTGAAATTGATTTGAAAATGTTGCACTTTTTGACAAAATATCGGGATCGGCATCGGACCCAAAAATCTGGCATCGGTCGGGCTCTAGTATTTTCAAACACTGCATCGAGAGCCCTCAGCACTGTAAAAGATCAGCCGGGCCTTCTAGTGGAAAGTGAATTGCAAGAGCTGCCAGTGATTATGATGCTTCTCGAGGTCACAGCTAATGCTGGACAGAAAATCGGGACGTTAATTGATTTACAGCAAGCAGACTGAACCTTAGAAGTGAAGAAATTACTCTCGTCGTCCATGGGGTTGGGGGGATGAAGGTTCATGTGGAGACAAAGCGGTACCTTCTAAACATCTGAGTAAACACTCCCAAGGGCACACTCAAATCACACTAGTTGGTTTGTTATGGACTAGACAGCACTGCAGATGTCCACAAAAATGTGACACCGAAGCAACTGCAGAAATTCTTCCCAGACATACCGCAAGATGAACTTGCTAGACCCAGAGAAATAAATTTGCTCATAAGTCATAGAGAGGGTCAGCTAGCGCCTCAAAGAATCAGAGTCATCGGAGACCTTGTGCTGTGGGATGGACCATTGGGAAAGACGGTTGGAGGAACTCATCCCGAGCTCTTTGAGGGGCTTACTGTGTCAGCCCACATGTCCAAGATACATTTTGCAAGGTCAATGAGAGCGGCTGCTGTAAAGTACGAGGAACTCACTGGCAGGGTCCCAGAGCAACTTCCACCAAACAAACATGTTGGCATCAAGTTCCAGGAGTCAAGTACTTCAACCACCAACCGGGATTTCCTAGAGTGGTGGAGGTGGGATAGTATCGGCGCAGCATGCGAGCCAAAGTGCAGGGGTTACCGCTGCGGAAACTGCCAGCCGGGCGGCAAAGAAATGACTCTTGCTGAGGAGAGGGAACTCAAAGTAGTAAGAGAAGGCCTCACCTATGTCACAGGTGACAGCCACAGCAAGGAACCACATTAGCACACCAGATATCCTTGGTTAGAGGATCCAGTTTCCTTGCCAAACAATAAAAGAACAGTCAAGGCTACATTTCTCAGAACGGAAAAGCAACTAGCCAAAGAACCCGAATGGAAAGTTGCCTATGCCGCTCAAGTGCATGACATGGTCGATCGAAGGGCTGCAATTAAATTGTCCAAAGACACGATCATCAACTGGAACAGGCCAGTGTGGTACGTGAGTCACCTTATTGCTCCTAACCCGCACTCTGTCCCAACCCCAGTGAGACTCGTGTGGAACAGCAGCCAAAAGTTCAGAGGTGTGAGCTTGAAAGACCTGCTAATGATTGGTCCAGGTGTCCTCAACCAGATTCGCGCTGTCCTTCTCAGATTCAAGGATGGAGTATATGCTGCTCTGGGTGACATAAAGAAGATGTACAATTCAGTTTGGTTGGAAGCCCAAGAAGTGCACCTGCATAGATTCCACTGGCGAGACTCTGAGGATGAGGAGCTGGGGGAATATGCAATCACAAGAGTAAACATCGGAGACAAACCAGCAGGGTGCATTGCGCAGCTAGCAATGCACGAAACTACTAACCTCCCTTCTTTCACCTACCTCAAAGAGGAGCGGCAGGTACTCCACCACGATAGCTACGTTGATGACATTCTCACATCCCACAACGACCTTGACCAGCTGAAAACCATCACAGCAAATGTTGAACAGGTCCTGAAGGCTGAAGGTTTCGAGTTCAAGCCTTGGATCTTTTCCGGGCAATGTGGGAGGAAGGAGTGCAGTGACAAGCTGGAGGAGACCAAGGCAAAGACCATAGTCTTAACAAACCAAATGTGCGATGATGACAACAAGGCACTTGGCCTGGGCTACATAGTAGAAGAAGACAAGCTCCATGTCATGATTGCAATCAATTTCTCGAAGAGAAAGAAAAAGATGCAACTTGGCCAAGACCTTCTACAAGAGCAAATCAGAGCCCAGACGCCAAACCCCCTAACATGAAGAGAACTGCTCAGCCAGGTAGCAGGGCTGTATGACCCAGTTGGCCTGGTAATGCCTGCTAAGCAGAAGGGAGCTATTCTGGTATGTAGGGCATTCCAAGAGGCAAAGGGCGAAAGTTGTCCGGTCAAAGACACATGGGACATAGCACTCTCAGATGGCCTCAGGGAGGATGCGATTAAGCTCTTCGAAGAGTACGTCCAACTTGGCAAAGTCGAGTTCACCAGGGCACTAACTCCCCCATGCTTCACTGATAAACCCTGGGCTATCATGTTCTCTGATGGAAGCGAGCATGCCTATGGAGCAGTGATGTACCTAAGGTGGAACTCGGACCAAGGCTCAGTCATCAGGCTGGTGGAATCCAAAGCCAAATTGACTCCCTTGGACCACAAAGGTGATGCTGTCAAAGCAGAGATGTGTGGAGCATTGTTTGCCTCAAGTACTTTGAGCTGCACAGCCGAATCCAAGTTGGGAGGTGGTACCATTTTGTCGATACCCAAACAATCCTTGGCTGCATGGTCTCCAGGAAGGCAAAAGCAAGGAAATGTCAACAAGTAATGGGTGGCTTACCGCCAGAAAGAACTGAACCTGCTGCACCATTCAAGTTCACAACAGTAGACCTTTTCGGACCCTACCAAGTAAAAGATGACGTCAAGAAAAGAGTGACACTAAAAGTCTGGGGAATTGTCTTTTGCTGCATGGCCAGGAGAGCCATCCACACAGAATTAGTAAACACCCTATCAACCAAAGGTTTCCTGATAGCCTATCAAAGGTTCACAGCAATCAGGGGGCATCCAAGAAAGATCTGTTCAGATCCAGGAACTAATTTTATTGGTACAAAACCAGTCTTAGAGGAGCTGTACAGATTTTTGGACGGCCTGAACAAAGCAGCCCTGGAGGAGACCGCGGCCAAAAATGGAATGGAGTGGACTTGGAAAATCCATCTAGCCGATTCCCCACACAGAAATGGTGCTGCAGAAGCCGCTGTTTGCATTGTAAAGAGGGCACTCCAGAGTCTTGGAAAGGAGTCTGTGCTCAGTTACAGCGAGTTCCAGACAAAGCTTCATATAGCAGCCAACCTTGCAAATAAGCGCCTAATTGACGCCAGAGTACAGAGCCGGGAAGACTGTATTAAATATGTCACACCCAATACTCTCCTACTCAGTCGAGCATCTCAAAGCGGGGATTCCAAAACCTTCGACTTTTCCAGCTACCCCTACCAAAGACTCTGAGCAATGCACTCAGAAGTGACCAAGTTCTGGAGGTGCTGGATCCAACTTGCTGGTCCCAACTTGTTTGTAAGGAGTAAGTGGCACACTGCACAGAAAAACGTCACTGTTAGGGACATTGTCTGGTTAAGCGATCAAAATGCACTGAGGGGGCAATTCAAGCTTGGCGGAGTCATCAGTACCAATCCAGACAGCAAAGGCTTTGTGAGGGACGTCAACGTCAGGATCTTCCCAAGCTACTGTGTTCCCGTGACAAAAGCTTAAAAAGCAAAACCAAGCCATCCAACCTCTGATGGACGAAAAGAGAAGATCCCAGCCACTATCCTTCACAGGGACGTCAGGCGTCCTGTGACACAAAGTAACGTGTGTAAAGTAGTCCTGTGACACAAAGTAAAATCTACAAAACTCACAGGAAACACAGAAAATCCAAAAGTCCAAAAGCACGTGGAAAACAGAACCTGGGCAGGAACACATGGGGCAGGAACATGATCAGAGGCATACACTAACAAACAACCAAGGATCCAGCACCTGAGTCAAGGAAGACGGAAACTTAAATAGAACAGACACTGACGAGACACAGGAGGGCACCATGAACAATCAGGCCACAGAGAGGGAAGGGAAAACGAGACAACCAAAAAGCAATAATTGAACAATTGAAAACAATAATACAATTAAACGGGGAGCAGGACACAAAACAGAAGTACCGCCATCTGGCGGCCCAACAAGGAAGGACAGACGGGAACACAGAACCATGACAGAAATACATAGATAAATAAATAAAGTAATGGCAAGAATCCACTGACAAACTGAATTTTCAGAAAGCAAACTGGATGGAACCAATCTGCCCAAGTACTGCCCGGGGCATTTAAAAGCACTACGCAGCGTCACAGGATAAAAAGTCCGGAAGTGAAGTTAGTGAACAAGCGCCACGCTAACAAAACGCCGCGTTAAGAGGAAATGCTATTAGTAGTTTCAATACAGTATTGTGATCTGCGGTAAAACTGTGCAGGACCGATACATCTACAAAGTCCGGAGAGGCAGCTGGTAAGACGCTGAACTTTAAAATAATTTGAGAGACTGTTTCCCTGGTGAAGATCACTGCTGCTACAAGTTTGGGTTTGCGCTAGCTTTATGCCACGGGGGTCGGCAGTTTATTTACGTGTGGCTCGATAATTTAACTCTTTAGTGTTCATGCATGCAAGATGGTTTGTCTATTTTCTATAATTTATTGTCTGCTCGTTGTAAATCTGTTTGCGAATTTGAGGATGCTTGTCAAGTAGAAATGTGGTGAAATAATGAATGATAAAACTATGAATGGTAGTTAGCTGCATAGGCTTTTAGCTACAGCGTTTAAAAAAAGGCTGTTTAAAAGGACTGCATAATTTAATATTACTTTGAATAAATAGGATTATAAAATGGTTTATGTTAAAATTCAGTAAAATACATACATTACCTGATGTTAAGCCAAGAGTTATGACTGCATTGGGCTTTAGGTTTATTTGCATTAAATGTCAGAAAATGTATAAATTAAGTGGAATAAGGCACTGATGCTTAATGGTTTTGCAATATTTACAAATGCGTATATTTTTCTGTATTTATTTGCAACAGCATATATGTGTATATTTATTTGCGACAGCATATATGTATGTATTTATTTGCAACAGCATATATGTATATATATTTTTCTTTTTCTGTTTTTTTTTTCTATTCAAAGGTTTTTCACCTGATTACTAATGACTAATGAACTGAACTATCAAACTAAACTACTGAACCTGCCAAAATAAAAGGAGGAAAAAGGCAAAGCTGTTTGGTCATTGAGTGAAATCTAGTTTTAAAAAAATTGGGTAGATGCATCAATCTATTTCAAGTGGGGAAGCTGCACATATTCTTGAAACATAACTTGACACCCTCTATAGCCGGATTCCTCTTGAGATTTCTTCCCATTGGGGAGTTTTTTCTCGCCACCGTTTGAGGGTTTTCTCCCCACGGGGAGTTTTTTTTACCTTATGTACCTGCTATTTGGGGGTGGTTTGGGGCTATTTCAGGCCTGGTATTTGCTCTTTATGCTCTTTTTTGGTCTGTGTCTTGCCTTGCTACTCTGTAAAGTGTCTTTGTGACAGTTCTCTGTAAAAAGCGCTATACAAATAATATTGAATTGAATTGAACTCTGAATTCAACCCTTTTCTACATTGATGATTCAATAACAGCCTCATAATGTTCCGTACTCATCTAAGCAGGTACGCACGCTGTGATGCAAAATCATGCGGACCAAATTGGTATGAATTAAATCTTATATCTTCTTGTGAGGGACTTAGAAACAAAATCGGTGCCTGGAGAATAATTAGTCCAGTGTGAAGAAATTTTACAGTTAAAAAGTTCTGTCCAAAATAATTTAATTTGGCCAGGGTAAATTCGTAGTTTTGACTTCAATGGGGAAATTAGCTTTTTGTCACCGGAGCCTTACTAAACTGCAATACCTCGAGTAACCACTGGAGTTTATGAGTTTCACGGAGAATGGCAATCCCTGGTCCCCTGGTTCTCAGCCTCAGCACCGGATATAGTGCCCTGTTGATATCAATGATTTTGGCCGCCACCCCCCACCCCCCTTCGTGGGGCACGTTGGAACAGTGTTGTATATTACCTTATAAACGTATGCAAACAACATTATCTTCTTACAATTACAATTTGTGTGATACAAACATGTTTTTTCCCACCTGCATGTATTATTTATAGACTTTCATGTATTTATAACGTATATAACAATGAAGGAAGTAAAACCGGTGACCCGGGTCGAAAGTGAATATTTTAATTATGATGACCATTTTGATGAAACGCGTTGAACATGCAGAGAAGACAAAGAACTGAGCAGCGCTGTCCAAAATTATCGTGTTTAATTTTGAAAAGGTTGTTGTTGTTTTGTTGTTACATGCTGTTACACCATGCATATACAATGTGATTCAAGCACTTGAAACTGAATGATATCTAGTGGAATGTGAAGCCATGTTCTAATATATGTGTGAAGAATCTTAACTAAATTTGTGACATTTTCTTTCATTCGTTCATACCATCAATATAGTTGTTTTATTATTATATTAACTTTTGGCATCACATTGTGGCACACATAGTGCTTATAGCCCTCGGTGCAGGCTTTGTGGGCCCATCCCCCACAGGACAAGCACTCTGTAGCGTCGCAGGGAGATGTGAATGATGGAGAATGTTTCGGCAACTCCACGAACTGACATCCCTTTCTCCACATCTCTGGCTGCTAGCTCAAGTACCTCCCTGGCCACTCCTCTGTCAGTTTTATGTTGCCTATTTGTCATACTGTGAATAAAAGTAAAGAAAAAAAAAATGCTATTCGCTTGAAGGCTGGAATGCTGTGCACCAACGTGCCCTGCCTACTGGAGACCACATATTTGGCTAGCTGCCACTCAGTGCTATGTAGCATGAAACACGAAAACTATCCTATCTTGTAGCCACTATAATAGTGATTAAAATGATATATGTTTGGATTTTGTGACGTATACAAAAAGTAGAAGTAAAAAAACACTAGTTAAAAAAAAATTATTTACATGGGGTAAAAATAGACAATCGTGAATAAATAGTCTTGATGGTTTCAAATAATCCCGCCGTCTTCAGGATTGGTGGAAATCACGTAGAGAGATGTATTCACAAAAATACGTCCGTGTTGCTGCAGCGTATCTCCTAAAAAGCCCCTGTTTCAATGTGCCCCGTGGTCAAACGTGCCCCGCTCTCCCCTACTTACGCCTGGCCAACCGAGGGCACAATAAGCCTAGTATTTCAGAAGCATCGCATGATAGCTTTGTCATTCTGGAAACTTTGTCCATATATGACAAGAGTGATCAGATCACTAAAGGTGAAATACTGTACAGCAGCCTATTTCTCTATCTTTTGCACAGGTAAGTTGATCATACGTACCAATCTAATAATGTAATGACGTTGTATCCTTGAATGAACAGTAATCATTAAGGAAGGTGTGAGAAAGAAATGTATTTAAGATCACAAGTCATCACCACCATGATGGATTATATTATTAACAGAGGAAGTACATGTAGAACTAACAAAGGCCTGATCTTGGTCAGAGTATTAATAATAGGCCTATTTCACAAGATGGCGACCAAAACCGGATGTAGGGATACTTTGTTTCCGGTTACCGTTGCTACGGACGCCAAGTCCATTTCTGACAGCGAAAAATTGAGCCTAAACAGCGATGTGTTCTCACAGTCCCTAATAGCTCTGCCAAAGTTCACTATGTCCGATGTTATCCGCATTGTCGAAGCATTGCCAGTGAACGTTAAGCGGTCTAAACTAGACAAGGACTAAATTCTTTTTTGAGAAGTTTATATTCGCTTATGAAGGTAAGTATAACGTTAGCTCTGGTTCGCCAGAAAGCTAAATAGCTAGCTTGCTAACCACAGCAAGTTAGCCGATTAAAGAGATATTTCACTTCGACATAACATAAATTATTTTCTGGAGGTGACTCCATTGTTTTCGTAACGTGAAGCAACATCTGCTGTCCGTTAACAGCGTCTCTGTTAGGGTTAGGGTTCGGTTGTCCCGAAAATAAATGAATAGGGAGCCTGACAGCTGTGAAGAAAAGCGATTCTGTTAACGTTGACGGTCAGCAGGGGAGGCAAAACTATGTAAGTACAATGTGTTAGGCTCCACAAAATTACTTGTTATACCGAAGTGAAATATCTCCGAAATAAGTTTTGTACTACCGTTACTATTGTGGCGGTTTCACGAAGAAGCAGAGACGGAGACTGGCTTGGCTGTTTTCGAATCGCTCCCGGGGAGCTTCGCTTTATTTGTGACATCTCTTCAAAATGGTAATTCGTAGACTGACCACCATAGCTGGGCAAAGCCTGCTTTTGTCAAACCCCGTTCGCCGTGATTGGCTGCCCCGGCGCAACAGAACGAACCAATCACACAGCCTTAACGTCACATCACACAAAGGTCGGATGATTTACATACAGCAGGAAACAGCAGCACGAGACACGCAAAACAGAGACAGGCAGGGAATACAATGACAGTATTGGCTAATGACAGAAACATGACGGTGCAAATCATAAACCCGAGGGGCTGCTAGCGCTACGGAAGCGATTCCTAGCAGGCTACACACATTTAAAATAACGAGTATTTACACGATCGCGGAGCGGGACAAGTTAACCGCTAACAAGCTAACAATTATTTAATTACACACAGGCAAGATCGCCACACTATTTTGTGACATGTTGTTTGTGCTGTACTTGTTCTAATAAAGATTTATATTGCTTGTCAAATCGCCTGTGTAATGCCGGTGTCCAGTTCACTACCGAGCTGTTTGTTTTCATCGCTGATAAAAACTACACACACATTTTTAAATCAGCTGATATATCTTACGTAGGCTTGTCGCGATGTCCGTCAATACATTTTGTAATTACAATTAACAACTAAAATAAACGTGCATCTGCAGTTTCAACATTGAATATCCAAATATGTGCTTGCTAACAAGCTAGCTGGCTAAAACGTAATAGCTATGTTTTGTTATGATTAGCATAACTGATTTTATGACATTCTTGAGTAACAAGTACCACATGACTGAAACTGCGTTAGTTCTCAATGAATGATTAAAATAAATTAATTAATAAATAAAATAAAAAGCAAATGAGACCCAAATGTATGTGAGGAGAAAAGTTTAATATCGAGTGTAATCTTATTCACAAAGCAGTAGCTAACTGGCTAGCTATCGTAATGGGTTAGTTTGTTAGTTTGCAACATTATGACAGTCATGCTGCCTAGCAAGTTTTTTTCTTATTTTGGAGTACATCTGTGGGAAAGCTGTGAAAGGGCAAATAAATTATTTTTCGAATTGGTACACAGGGGAACGCTACAAAACAAAAAAGCTCTTCGTTGCTGCCATTGTTTTGGTGGCTGTTAAGATAACTGGAAATGAGAGACCCCATACATCCGGTTTACATACCCAGAAATGTGAAATAGGCCTATCTGGGGAGGTTTGCACTAAATATAAAACACAAGCAGTAAATATCCATACACAATGTAAGCACAGCTTCTGCCATGCAAACTAGGCCTTTCATACAAATGTGTTGCTAATAATAAGATCCAGCAGGAAGTTGAATGAGGTGCGCCAAGAAGGGGAGGAAGACTCAGATAGGAGAAGGGAGTGCCTATTTTTTTAATTAAAGAAAGGAAGGGGGCTTGGAAATAATGGTCTGAAATGTGGGAGATAATGGTGTCAAGGACAAAACCTAAGAAACCAAAGCAAACAGGTGAGAAGTACCAAAGTTAAGCTCCACAACAGGAGGAGCTGTCAAAAATGAATAACATTACATTACAGGCATTTAGCAGACGCTCTTATCCAGAGCGACTTACACAACTTTTACATAGCATTTTACATTGTATCCATTTATACAGCTGGATATATACTGAAGCAATTTCGGTTAAGTACCTTGCTCAAGGGTACAACGGCAGTGTCCTACCCAGGAATCGAACCTGCGACCTTTCGGTTACAAGCCCAGTTCCTTACCCACTGTGCTACACTCCGTCCCCGATAAAAAGGAGATGGAAAGCCCTGGGGTTTTCAGAGTGTTTAGGGGAATGATTGGAATGATGTCTTGTCTTTGCGTTATGAACGATTTTTGTTTGTATTGATCTGTGCAGATCAGCCCGGGTTCTTGTATGTAATTTTTGATTCACCTACAGTACATCCAGTTGCATCAGACTCTGGATTGTGTGTTTGAAGAAGTATTCAACAGTGTGGAAGAGAGCGACCCCGGCGTTTCTGGCCCAGGCCGGGGCCTGTTTTTCTCCCCCACAAAGGAAATTCAGAGTTTGACCGTAATTTAGCATCACCACGCTAGACTAGCAATGACAGTGAAATGGCGATCGCTGACAAACAAGCCATGTTAACTTAACATTCACCAAAGACAAAATGCACTAATATTGCTGTGGAGCGAATATAAAATAAAGCACTCCTTGTATTGTTATTATCAGCGCTAGCAGACTAGAGCACAGCCCAGTAAACACAAAGACATTGTGCCAACGTATTGCTTTGGTGCCCATAATGTTGCCAGTTAAGTACCGAGGACATTGTCACAACCTCAAAATGAAATTCCCAATAAAGTTGCAACAACCAGTGTTTCCCACACAGACTTTACTTGGGTATATTAACGGCCGCCAAAGTATATTTGGCGACCCATTTTTAGAATTTTTTTTAAAAATTTATTTATCCGTCTGAGAGAACAACTCCATCCTCGATTGATTAACTAGTGGACAATCTCCCCTCGTTCTACCCCTCCCGTATCTCCTCCTCCCTTTTATCAGCAGCTGGCTGCAGGCTTGGAGAAAGCAGTTCTGGATGAAGCAGTTCTGGACGACGCATGCACAGTTTAGACAAAGCAGTTCTGGACGACGCGTGCGCAGTTGTAACCCGAACATGGCATTGACTATTTTGTTCTAATAAATGTTAATTATTATGATTCGTGACTCATTATTTATTTATTTTTACTTGGAGGGGTTTTGGGTCTGAATGAGAGTAAGTTGGACATGGCTTGGGTAATATGTATCCATTAAGAGCTCAGGTGTTAACGTTAGCTAATTAACTAGCGAACTTTAGCTAAATTAACACTAGGCTACTCACTGTAGTCGGGTGCACGCACCCTTAGTTATGATAAGACTGAATGGCTGTGTTGGTAACATTAATCGTCAATAAAAGTATGAATTAGTCCATCATCATCGCTAAAAATATAACGTTACGAGCGCACACTAAAATATAATGTTACGAGCGCACACTAAGCAATACGCCATTGTGATATAAATATTACAATTAAGGCATTTTATAGGCTAGTTTTAAAAACATTTACTAGCTTGCTATATTACAATATTACACTCCATTATAATGATGTTGTACTCCATAACTTAAACTGCGCATGCGTCGTCCAGAACTACTACGTCCAGAACGGCTTTCTCCAAGCCTGCAGCCAGTTGAGTCTCCCCGTACCTGTTCGTAGTGTGATTGACAGTCCAGAGCGGAAAAGCCATAGAGCTTTTAAGTGAAAATGTCACCAAGCCACTCCCCTCGTTTTCCTGCAAATTTTTCAATGAGAAAATGAATGGGGAAATTTTCAGTAAGCGATATTTTTAGTTACAAGTCGGGAACCAGTTAGCTATTGGTATGCGGTACTCATGACATATGACTCATGAAATATAATATCAGCAGCACGATTGACCCATGACAAGTACAAGGTACAACGTTGTGTACGTTTAGTATGCTTAGGAACTACACATACCGGTACTGTGCTCCCGACGCACATTACATATTACATTACATTACAGGCATTTGGCAGACGCTCTTATCCAGAGCGACGTACAACAAAGTGTATAATCATAACCAGGAACAAGTATGACGAAAACCCTAGAGAGAAGTACCGGTCCAGTGCAGGGAACAACCGCATAGTTCAACTTGGGCCCTGAAGGTTAAACTGATTAACACTAACACAACGGGAACGGCAACAACGCAGTCTATGGGAAAAATACAAGCAGTAGTTAAGACAGTTGATGCACCTAAGTCACCAACGAAACAGCTGCCTAGTTACAACCCTAAGCTTACAGTCATTTACAGGGGGGTAGGGAGGGATGGGGAGAGGTGCAGCCTGAAGAGGTGAGTCTTCAGTCGTCGCTTGAAATAGGTCAGAGTCTCAGCTGTTCTGACCTCCACGGGGAGGTCATTCCACCATCGTGGGGCCAGAACAGACAGGAGACGTGATCTGGAAGTGCAGGTGTGAAGAGGGGGAGGTGCCAGGCGTCCTGAGGTAGCAGAACGGAGGGATCTGGCTGGCATGTAGGGTTTGAATATCTTGTGGAGGTATGCCGGGGCTGATCCCTTGACTGCCTGGTATGCTAGGACCAATGTTTTAAATTTGATGCGAGCTATAACAGGCAGCCAGTGGAGGGTAGTGAGCAGGGGAGTGACGTGGGAGTGTCTGGGGAGGTTGAAGACGCACACTTATATAATCACGACTCAGATGGAACATGCTTGCACCCTTCTACTTCTAGTGTCACTTTGATATCGTATTTCAATTTGAAATGACTGGAAATAACAGATTTGTTACTATTAAGTTATATTGTTTATTTCACATCATAATTGTACGGTCGTGATGACAACAGGATTTCCTTTCAGGGATCTATAAAGTACAACCATAAACCGTATAAGAGTACAATCTAACCTAACTAATTTAAGACATAATTTCAAATGGAATATAATGTAATATATATTTTTATCACAACAACAATAGCTAGCCAGCATGGTTTTCGATAAATTACCGACAATATGTTTACTACTTACTATGTTTTAATAAAACTTTATTAGAAATTGTCTATCTCTTGCCTACTGCACCTGTCTTGTCTAAGTGCACTGTCATTCTGGTTTTCACAATGTGTGTATTCCTTTGTAAGTGCTGTGAGCAGACTGAAAGTCTATGTTACACCCAAGCGGCCAAAAACTTCGTTTTTGAAGCTCATTTCCTGGTCTTGTTGTTCCTGGTTGCTCAGTAGCGCCACTACGGTTGGCTCCAGTATAGGTGTTTTCATATCCGGTTTCCATGTAAGTCTACGGTGCAAATGCGGTCAAAATACGAAGTCAATAATTTTTTCTCATGAGGACACATAGTCACAATATGTGTATTTTATTCGTCTTATGACTGTCCATGGGTCGATTTCATGATCTATTGTGTCATTTGGGCACTGTTATAATATTTGTTGTGGACCAATGAGGTACAGTTTCCGTCACTTCCTGATTACTGCAGAGGACTAAGCTACAGTAGGGGCTACAGTCGGGTGGGCGGTGGCGCCTCTTGGCCTTGACATTGCGGCTCCGACCACGGTCCACCTGTGCGAAGTCAGAAAATGCAGGCATCCCATTTTGTAGTGATTTCATTATAGCGTGTGCTATTTACACCTGCACTAGACGACCAGAAAATAATCCTCCTCTGAAGATTTTCGGTAGCCGAGTCATTTTTACTATTTCCTTTAGCCTACTTAACCAAATAATTAGTTGGTAGAAAGCGTAATCAGCTTGCTATATTTGGTAGTCCAGTAGCCTATGCTAAAACAGTTCGCAACTTCGGCTACCAAGCCATTTGACTAGCTAGCTAACCCTAACCGGCAAATATTCAATCTGTCAAACATGTTTGACGGCTTGTCAGTCGTGTACATTCCGTAAATGTCTACCTGGGCCATGCTTCACGCATGTGACAAAGCTAATATAATCCCGATTTTGGGATAAACACAGCAAAATTTTCAGTTTCACGAAGCGAATTAAGAGTCTTAAGGTTTATTTGCTGGATAACATACAACACACAATGAAATCACACACACAGAATTTAACAAAATTAACCATCCTTGTAAGACTGGCATTTAGAAAGGAACATGTTTTTAGCATTTAAGAGACCGACAAGAGCATTTAAGACAGTGGTTCTCAGAATCAGTCCTGGGGGCTCCTTGCGTAGCCTATATTGGCTTTTCTCCATTGGTTTTGATGATCTACAAGAAGAAAAAAAAAAGCCTAATAATAATTAGAAATTCAATGTAGGCCTACATTATTTTTGTCTTCATGCACCAGGTGGAAAACTTGCTGTACAAAGTGCGTTGTCATATTTACACGCCTGCAGATCAGTTTTTAAAATACTTGGTAGATTTGTTAATCACCGCTGACGGTGTTAATTTTTATTCGGTAAAAAGTGACTTGCGAACGATCGGTCAGCTAGCGTCACCCAGCAAGTGAACACCACAAACGGCGATGGAGTAGTAGCAGTTACTGGCTCATTAACCGACTGCGGCGAAAACCTACAGCGATAACTTACTCGGTTAACAGCAGGTCTACCAGACAGTTATATGAACATTAGCCTAGTCAAATCACCAGTAGCCTACACATCTCTGATTGAATGACCATCAGTGTAGTCGATGTTCTTCCCCTGTGGTTCATATTGCTCATGCGTGAGCTAACCACGGATACCTAGCTCACTGGCAAGCTGCAATGATATGCTAGCTAAGCATATTCGTTTTGCTGAGAAACATAAATTGAAGATAACTGAACGTAATTGTATTATTAATGTCATACATATAACGTGATTACATGACACAGTACAGTCACGGATGGAAATTAAACTCCCTAAACATTTGATAATATATTTTAAAACAGAACAGCAGACAGTCAGCTTGCCTCAAGTTCGTTCTGCAATCGTTCGTTCAGGTTGATGGGCTTTTCCGCACCGGACTGTCAATCACATTGTAAAAATCACAGAACCGCTTAACTCTATGGTTTTGGCTCCAAATCGACAACATGGCCGCGCCCGCCATTGAGTTTCAAAACGTGTTTTAGAGACCCACGGAGAGTCAATGGGGGACGTCACAGTAGCTTTGTCCATATTTTTTAGTCTCTGGTTACACCCCTATAGACGCTTTCAACGGTAACAACATAAACAGGAACTAAAGCCGCGTTTCCACCAAATTACCCGGAACTTTTAGTCCCAGGAACTACTTTTCCAGGAACTAAAAGGTTCCTTCAAACAATGGTTGCCTGCGTTTCCACCGGGGTCTAAAGTTCCGCGAAGATTAGGCAAATTAGTTCGCTGACGTGTAAAATAGCGACGTTGTCGTCGGTCCATCTGTCCTATGATTTATTCTGTAACCCCATACTACCACCGAAGTAGCCTACATTATTTTCTAATAACCGGGACAGCCCGGAGGGGTTTATTCCACTTATATACAACGGGTTACCAACAATGACTATATATGGTTACTTTTGTATTTATTGATTTTTTTTAATCAATTTAATCACCTGGAATTGAAATATTCTTCTGCAGCCGTTTGGGCATATTTTACCGTTGTCAAGCAAAACTGTCGTTGGTAGTTGAACTTGGACCGTTGTTATGCAACAAAAAGGATATAACAGGCCAATAGTCAGATTGTAACTGTTTTATATATCCTCTCAAGCACATTCATTATGTTTTTATGCGAACATTCACTTTCATGTCTTGACATCCGAAGCGACAGAATGCATTCACATTTCCAATATAACTGGCAACAACAGCAGAAAACATGCACACGTTGTAAACAATTTGCTGTTTGATTACTTTCTCATTGTCAATTCCATATAGGCTAATCGCAAAATGACAAGAATAGAACGAAAACTCGGACTTGCGTGAAAATTTAAATTAGCAGTGGTACAGCCACCGTTTGCTTTCCTTCGAAGTTACTGCTAGCCGAGCAGCGAAGTGTGCCCTCCAGATGCGAACCATGCACCATAAATTAGTCCATAGTCTTCCTGGTCTTTTTGTGGAATTGAAGAATGGCAGAGTGAAATTACGGCAGTCAGAAAAAGCTAAAGCGACGATTACTAGAATTAACCTGTTATTTTTCTCTGACAAAAAGTGCGGAAGGTGATTTCCAGTTTGCTTTTACTGTATCAACAATGTGAATTACGCAGAACTACCGCATACCTCACATAACTGTATCAAACGTTTTGAGTCAATTACAACGGACTAACAAAGAAAATCCGGAAGAAAATATTCAGCAACCGAATTAATCCGTTTGAATGTTTTGGTAGCCTACGTAATATGCTGTCCCAGCACGAATGCTTAGCATTTTATAAAACGAATACTAAAGCAAGAAAAGAACAGAAGAGCACACGTTATAATTCCAAGACGTTGGCAGGCTATAACTAAAACTAGGCTACTGCGCCGCATAACATACAAGTTTGATTTGAAGTTATTATGAAAATAAATTGGTTTGCGGCTGCATATTTTCAAACATGGCGGTTGAAAATAAATACAAAAAAATGCTGCGTGTACTCGACCAATCAGAAATGTTCAGCGCTGCAAGCTCCACCCAAAAGGTTCCTGTACTTTCGGAAAGTACTACCCCCCGAGCAGGAACCTTTTGGAGGTAAAATAAAGCCCCCGGAACTAAATTTAGACCCTAGTTCCTGCGGTGGAAACGCACGTAGTTCCTCAAAAGGTTCCTAGTTCCAGGGTAAAGTTCCTGCGGTGGAAACGCGCCTATGGACTCAAATGGGAAGTTTATTGACCCCAATAAGCTTTTTCCTGGTAAGCAGGTAAAGGCGACCCGCTGCAGTAACACAGCCCAGGCCCTGGAGCTGCTGAAACGGGACACGCTGGGAAGCCCTCACTATAATGTAGTGCACACTGGCACCAACGAGCTGCCCCGCCTGCGCCAAAATACCGCCCACGCCTCCCGAGAGTTCCCTGAGTCTCATGTGGTCATCTCCACACTGCTGCCACGGACTGATGCCCCCCCCCATGTCATCAGGGACATTAATGTGGAGATCGCCAGAAGCTGCTCTGCACTGGCTAATGTGCACCTGGCTCGTCACCCCACCATTGGCCCCTGGTACCTCTACGATGGGCTGCATCTAGACAATGAAGTTATCAAAGTCTTTGCTAAAACGCTAAAAGATGTGGCACTGGGACGCAATCCATCCAGCCCCCCCCCTCCACCATCAACAGGCCCCATCTCAGGCATCAGCCCCCCCACGCCGTCGGTCACCGTCCTCGGGCCCCACATCAGCCTGACATCAGTGGTCACCACTCCAAAACCCTGCACCCACCCAGCACCCCGCAGCCCCCCCAAAAGGCCCCTGCCCCCCGGAGCGCACCCCCACCAACACCAGTCCAGCTACGCTGCAGCCCTTACAATAGCCCCTGTCCCACCTGCCCCTCCTTCCGAGCTAGGTGAGATCAAACACCTACTCAGTGCCCTGTGTGATAGGCTGCTGAACTAATATGAATTCATATTTGTGAATATATGTGTGATGTGAATATATACACTCACCGGCCACTTTATGAGGTACACCTTGCTAGTACCGGGTTGTCTTCTGCTGCTATAGCCCATCTGCCTCAAGGTTCGACGTGTTGTGCATTCAGAGATGCTCTTCTGCATACCTCGGGTGTAACAAGTGGTTATTTGAGCTAGTGTTGCCTTTATATCAGCTCGAACCAGTCTGGCCATTCTACTCTGACCTCTGCCATCAACAAGGCATTTTCACCCAGAGAACTGCCGCTCACTGGATATTTTCTTTTTTGGACCATTCTCTGTAAAAGAGATGGTTGTGCGTGAAAATCCCAGTAGATCAGTATGGAGTTACTTTTGTGTCTTTATTATGCAATCAAACAGAATAGATGTCGACACTGCAATCAAAAAATGTTTTATTGTAAGTAAAATAAATTTGTGATTAAAAATGTATTAATGCAAATCAAAAATTTTCTTTGCGAATCCAAAACTTTTGTTTGCAAATCCAAAAGTTTTCTTTGCGAATCCAAAAGTTTTGAACGCCGTTTTTTGCGAATCCAAAAGTTTTCATGGGCGGGACCTACGCTGAAAGATATAAGACACGTCTCTATTGGCCAGTCTCGATCGGAGTGACAGCTTGGCAACATCTACAGTTAGGAAACGAGAGAGGGAGTTTTGAAGTCCATGGAGAAGACAGAGCGGGAGCGGAGAAGACAGAACATCAATGCGCAGGTATGTTTACACATAACTTCCGTCTTAGTAATAGCAAGAATGTTATGTTTGAACTGGTGCATGTAGATTGCTTTTGTTTAACAATCTGTGATGTTGTCATGGGTTAAAAAATACATATTATTTTGTCAGCATGTAGCTGCTAGCTTAGCTCAATTAGCTAGTCAGTTGCTCGTCATAGGTACGTTATGTTGTCATAAAAATTTTTCCGACTGAAAATTGCCTGACTTGTTTACATTTTGGACAGATGTGGCTAATGGGTAAGTCTATTGCTGTTTCTGTCACAGCACTTTCGACACAAGCAATATCGGAGGCGCTATCCTAAAATTTCTTCTTACCATGAAGAGTGCCTGACCCGGCTGCAACCGTAGTAATGTGTTAACATGGCGGCAAATTGAAATTGAATTATATTGAAAAAGAATCGTTTAACAAAAGCAATCTACATGCACCAGTTCAAACATAACATTCTTGCTATTACTAAGACGGAAGTTATGTGTAAACATACATGCGCATTGATTTTCTTGTCTTCTCCATGGACTTCAAAACTACCTCTCTCGTTTACTAACATCAGACCACATTACAATTTACTACGTTGACGACACATATTCAATATATATAATAGCATTTCTGGGGAGTGGCGGAGAGACAGCATTAATCAGTTTTTCTGTGTTTAATTTTGGAGGGAAGGGGGACTGTTCCCATAACATAGTGAACAGTTACAAAAAATATGAATGCATACATACTGTAAATGTATTCATTTACAGTATGTATGCACTAATATTTTTCTCATGCTTTTCTATGGTCATAATTACGTACTTCCTAATGTTATCTTAAGACATTCACATAAACATGCACACAGCTTGAGGTATGATAAGAATACTATGTACACACTATAGATCAGATATAAACACTATAGACAGTTGTGTATTCATATTTATACTACTGTCTATAGTGTTTATATCTGATCTATAGTGTGCACATCGTATTCTTATCATACCTCGAGCTGTTACTCTGCATTTCCTAGCTTTTACATTTCATACTGTCCATACTAGTGTTCACACTGTATATATCTATCTTAGCGTATTCATACCACTCTGTTCATTCTGTTAATACTGTTCATACTGTAGCCTATATATTTTAGCACATTCATACCTACCCTTACTGTTTATTCTATTTATATATTATACATGTGTACATTACACTGCACAGCACTTACTGCTTCTTTTGCACTTCTGGTTAGATGCTAAACTGCATTTCGTTGTCTCAGAACTTCTACTTTGTGCAATGACAATAAAGTTGAATCTAATCTAAATATCAATCATGCCAGCAACTGCTCAATTTAAGCCAAGAAAGAAGTTTCGTCAATAGTACAGAATATACAAGGCAACCAATTGGATTCAACAAAACATTTTATTATATAATAGGTCCAGGGAGAGGGTAAAGGTCTAGTCTGTTCCCCCACCTGTCTTCCACTCCTGTTGTTGGTAGTGCTAGATCCAGGCCTTACTGTCACGACTGCCACTTACAAACCTCAGACTGGACACACACACACACACGTCATTATAGTGGTTGAAATATAAAATATCCAAATTATTCAGCTCCTGCACGTAATCATTTTATCCTAGAAAACAAAACAGGGAGATAGCGAGTTATGGAGTTGATCATGCATGCTCTCGACAGCAGCACACATCTTGTATCTCTTCTCCATCTCTAACATTTCCATTCCACAGCATGCAAGCGTCCTGCTGCTCCAAGAGCTCTCATTGGCGCCTCAGGATTTGGATTTGGATTTTTACCACCCCAGTTTTCTATTTTACTTTATTCTATTTTATTTTATCTAATTGCTAGATTCATTTTCTATTCTATTGTTAGATTCACCTTTATTATATTGTATTTATCTAATTGTTAGCTTCGTTCTGGAGCTAGGCACCTAAGAATTTCACGAATACATTGTACTGTGTATGATTGTGTATGTGACAATAAAACTTGATTTGAATTTTTTAGGGGGTTTAGAGTTTGCCCACCACAGTTTCAGAAATGTTTGTGGGAAACTTGGTGTTTTAGTACAAATATCACGTCCTACAGGGATTATATAAGCAGAAATTGTTTCAGTGTCTAACTGTATCTTCAAACATCTTCAACTACTTAAGTGGCACTGGCATTAAGTTTTGGATGCTACAGATATAACTGACAATTACATGCCTTGTTGCTTTTTGGATCCTTTATAGATAACTGGCTAGGTCATCAAAGTTAGTCTCCGAGGCTTTCACGTCAGCTCTTCAACGGAAAAATATGTGAAGTAATTAGCTACCTGCAGTTATACTTTCTTTTTACTGTGATCATCCACATTTATGCTGCTGATCTTATCACCTGTCATCGATGCACTGCCTAAAAAACGATCTGCATAATGACTGAATTAACCAAGGATCAAGATACAAACTAGCCATGTTATCTAGTTCAGCTAGCTACCATTCATTGTAATCAGATGTACATACTAATACGGTCGAAACTAAGTGTTGCTGACTTTAACAATAAATCTAATAACCGAAGATAAACTTAGTATGCCAACGAACATCAATAAATGCAATTAATTTGAGGTAAATGTAGGCCAACTGACATCTGGTTATGGTAGCTAGTGAAGTGTTGCTTACGTTAGCTAACTGCATTTAGAATCTAACGAGCTATTATCTTACGATAAATATTAACTAAAGCTGGCTACATAAAATACCACTATTGACTAAATTGATGAGAGGTCCGCTAATGCGTTAAAATGTCAAAAAATGCAGTCATTTCATCAACTTACCAGCGAGCGTGCCTCGGAAACACTGAAAATGAATGGGGTTCAATGCAGTGTTTGACTCTATTGAGACTGGCCAATAGAGACGTATCTTACATCTTTCAGCGTAGGTCCCGCCCACGAAAACTTTTGGATTCGCAAAAAACAGCGTTCAAAACTTTTGGATTCGCAAAAAAAACAGCATTCAAAACTTTTTGATTCGAATGAATGAAACTAATATGTGAGTATACTGTATAAATCAGTTATACTGTGTACTATACTAAGTTTTTTTTTGAATGACATAAATGAAAAAAAAAAATAACAGTAGCTTATTATCAGCTATGTATTTTGTTTCACTCGAAATGCTGTGAATGTTTAAAATGAGTTCATTCTGTATAAGCTGATGGAACATACAGGGTCTATGGTCTTCTGTGTTTGGGTTGAAGAGCACAGACCCTGAATTCCTTAAAAACATTTGTAATGCTGACATTTTAATTTTTGTTGAAACGATACCGTCACCCACTGCCCCTCAGGTTATGGCAAAATTATAGTGCCCTCTATAAAATTAAAAACAGTGCAACATGGCAGAGACTCCAGAGGGATACTGGTGTGGTACAAAGTGGAACTCGCCAAATTACATCACAGTAATCAAAAAAGAACAATCCCACTTATGGTTAAAATTGAACAAAGAAATTGCAGATTGGGAAAAAGATATATTCCTGTGTGCAGCTTACGCTGCCCCACATGAATCCCCCTATTATAATGAGGAATTCTTTA
Source organism: Anguilla japonica (assembly GCA_025169545.1). NCBI lineage: Eukaryota > Metazoa > Chordata > Actinopteri > Anguilliformes > Anguillidae > Anguilla > Anguilla japonica. The sequence goes on along the minus strand of CM045892.1, from coordinate 27,389,725 downwards.
ACGCTCTGCATACAGAAATATGCCATTTCCAGGCCGAGGGAAATGTGCTACTGTGTGGCGACCTTAACGCCAGAACAGGAACAGAACCTGACTGTATCGATCTCCACGGAAACACCAACCACTACAAAAAGAAATAACCCAGACAATATAATAAATAAGAATGGTAGGGAGTTAGTGCATCTCTGTCAAGCCTTAGGCCTGTACATCCTTAATGGCAGGATCAGAGGGGACTCTTTAGGAAGGTTCACATACTGCTCAGCTCTTGGGATTAGTGACTATGCTGTCACTGACATGGACCCTTCCTCCTTTAGTGCTTTTACTGTCAAGCAACAAACCCCCCTTTCAGACCATAAGCAAATCAGTGTGTTTCTGAAAAGATCTGGACAATCCAGAAACTCATACACACAGCTCTGTAAGCTGTATAAACTTAATCAATCATACGGATGAGCTGAAACAAGCACAGATGAATTCACAAAAGCAATGAGATGAGCTGAATTAACTAACTATATTAACACGTTCATCAATACTCCTTACCAAAATAACAGAGAAGGCTTAAATCTGGCTTTTACTAATATCAATTGTATTTTCCGGAAAACAGCAAATAAAGCTAACCTAAAAGTTCATAATAAAAGGAAGCTGAACAAAAATGAAAATTGGTTTGATATTGAATGCAAAAATATTCGAAAAAAGCTAAAAAAAATATTATCAAACCAAAAACATAACCAACCATACAACTCTGATTTACGCCTCAGGTATTGTCAAACTGTTAAAGAATATAAAAACACCCTAAAACAGAAAAAACAAAAATGCATAAATAAAACTCTGAATGATATTGAGGAATCAGTTAATCAAAACCAGTTGTGGGATTTGTGGAACAATTTAAGCGCAGCAAAACAACACAAATTAGCCATTAGTGATGGAGCTATTTGGAAACAATATTTTGAAAATCTATACTATGAAATAAGTCAAAAAACACACCATACTGAGATTAATGAACACCTAAACAAATTGGAATCAACCATCAAGGATAATCAAAACCTACTGGATAAACCAATCTCCCACAAAGAACTGATCGAAAAGCTCCAGTCTCTAAAACCAAGAAAATCATGTGGTCTTGATGGAATTAGAAATGAAATGCTCAAAAATAGCACAACAGAAATGCATGAAGCTCTGCTTAAATTGTTCAACCATGTACTGAGTTCAGGATGCTTTCCTGACATTTGGAACCGGGGGTTTATATCCCCAATTTATAAAAGTGGAGACAAATTAGACCCCAATAATTACAGATGCATTTGTGCAAGCAGTAATCTGGGGAAGGTATTTTGTAGTATCATTAACTCAAGAATTGCAACCTTCTTTAACGAACACAATGTCCTGAGTAAAAGTCAAATTGGATTTGTCCCAAATCATCGTACCACCGATCATATTTACGCCCTACACACCCTAATAAATAAACACGTCAACCAAACAAAAAATGGAAAAATCTTTGCATGCTTCATTGATTTCAAGAAAGCATTTGACTTGATTTGGCATGACGGATTATACTACAAAATTCTCCAAAGTGGTGTAGGGGGTAAAGTTTATGACATAATTAAATCAATGTACTCAGAAAATAAATGTGGAGTGAAAATTGGTGACCAAAGAACAGAGTTCTTCACACCAAAACAGGAAGTGAGGCAGGGCTGTAGCCTGAGTCCAACACTTTTCAATATTTACATCAATGAGTTAGCGGTGCAGTTGGAACAGTCTACAACCCCAGGCCTCCTCCTACATGACACGGAAGTAAAATTCTTGCTGTACGCAGATGACCTGGTTCTACTCTCTCCCACTGAAGAAGGGTTACAGCAGAATTTAGCTCTGGTAGAGGATTTCTGTCAGAACTGGGCACTGACAGTAAACTTAAAAAAGACAAAAATAATGATCTTCCAGAAAAAAGCCAGATGTCAGGAAAACAGGTTCCAGTTTTTTCTAGGCAACACCACCCTAGAACACACTCTAAATTATACCTACCTTGGTCTGACAATTACAGCATCAGGGAGCTGTATGCTTGGCAGTGAATGCTTTAAAAGAAAAAGGTCGAAGAGCACTACATGCTATAAAAAGAAAACTTCAAAAAATTGTAATACCAATTATAATCTGGTTAAAAATCTTTGATGGTGTTATTCAGCCCATTGCGCTGTATGGAAGTGAGGTATGGGGTCCACTCAGCCAGCAGAACTATTCCAAATGGGACAAGCATCCAACAGAGACCCTGCATGTATAATTTTGTAGAAACATCCTACGAGTACAAAGGAAAACACCATCTAATGCATGCAGGGCAGAGTTAGAATCTGGATGCACCTCAATTCAAGTCCATAAGATACATTGCAATTTAAGGCAATGAAAGCCCAAGAGCTCAGTCCTGAAAAGAGTACCCTCAGTCAGCTGGTAATGAAGCTGACTAACCCATTAACCCAACTAACACAAATCACAGACCAGCTTCATACCAGCACTGCTTACCAACAAATCAAAGTAAACCATGTAATGAAACAGACCAGAATCTCTTATCTGGAATATTGGGATAATGTCACCAAGACAAACAAACTAGATTGCTATCGGACCCTAAAAAGAGACTACAAATTGGCTGAGTAACTCTTCTCTGTCAGAGATACAAAGCAGAGGCGGATCCTGACCAAGTACAGGCTCAGTGACCACACACTTGCAATTGACATAGGCAGACACCGAGAATACATGGTTACCAAAAGAACAATGAATATGTGGTCACTGTAAGACAGGAGAGGTGGAAACAGAGATGCACATTCTCCTACATTGTAAAAAATACTCAGAAATTAGGACACATTACTTCTACAAATTTTCTCTAATTATAAAGGACTTCCTTTCCCAAACAAATGAGAAAAAAATGCAAATCCTGCTAGGTGAAAGCCAACAGCTCCACTAGCAGCAAAGTACATCTCGGCCTGCCATAATCTGAGGGGCACAGGTTGACCGCTACGAATATATTTATTTTAATTAATTAATTTTCTTTTATTATTATTATTATTTGTCATGGTCCTGTGTTCCGGTTTGTCTGTCTTTCCCTGTTGGGCCGCCAGATGGCGGTACTTCTGTTTTGTGTCCTGCTCCCCCTGTTTAATTGTACTATTGGTTTCAATTATTCCATTATTGGGTTTTGGTTGTCTCGTTCTCCCTTCCCTCTCTGTGGCCTGATTGTTCATTGTGCCCTCCTGTGTCTCGTCAGTGTCTGTCTATTTAAGTTTCCCTTCTCCTGGACTCAGGTGCTGGATCCTTGTTGGTTGTTGGCTGTTGGTCGTGTCTTGTTCATGTTCCTGCCCAGTGTGTACCTGCCATGTTCTGTTTCCTCGCGCTTTTGGATTTTGGATTTTCTTTGTTCAGTGTTTTGAAGTTTTCCTTTGTTTATTGAGAGTTGCCCTGCGAGGCCTTTTGTTCCCTTGTGTTCCCTTTTAAGTAAAGTCTTTTTGTTCATTCCATTTTGGAGTTGAGTTTTTCCTCCCTCCGCATTTGGGTCCTAACCCTCCACTACACCCTGACTATTATTATTATTATTATTATTATTATTATTATTATTATTATTATTATTATATAGCCTACTCACCGTGGCCCTTACCACACTGTTGTTTGCATTGTTGTCGTTACCACAATGTTGTTTGTATTTCATGTTGTGTGTATTCCTATTCCTTTTTCTGTGTGTACGCTTTGGCAATATCTACAGATGTATTTCATGCCAATAAAGCATTTTGAATTGAATTGAGAGAGAGAGCAAGAAAGGATGCGAAGATCCTAGATTACGCATTAAAATAAATACGTTGGCTATTACAAGAATAATTAAGCAGCATTTAATTCCACCATAAACATGTTCACCACCGCTTACTATGTTATAAATCACTGCAACCGGATCAACATATCTACAATAAGCATTTGTTGTTAATTCGCCTGTCGTCACTATGACTTGAAATAAAGTTGGTTTTTTTGCATTTTCAATTGATTTGCATTATTTTGCAGCAGTGGTTCTCAGCTTCGGTCCTGGAGACCGAAGCTGAGAAGAGTGTATGCTGGGTTTTGTTCCAACCACAAGTGCAATCCAAGAATTTTAACAAGCTGTTATTTTTTTCTTAATGAGACTTCTCATGATTAGCGGGGTTATTTATCCTCTTAAACCACACTATGTCAGAAATGCATGCTATGAAACATAATTGTCCCATATTCACATTGCTATATTGCAAACAAATACATAAAAAGAGTAACAGTCTTCTTAACTGATCGAATGAAAAACTGGCTCCTAGTTAGGTTGTTGAACACATTTAAGTTTTTTTTTTTTAAATTCCACTTAAAGGTGCAGTGTGTAGGATTTAGTGGCATCTAGCGGTGAGGTTGCAGATAGCAACCAACTGAATACCCACCCCTTACCCCTCCCTTTCCAACGACGCAGGATAAGCTATGGCAGCCTGTAAGTTCCAAAAATTATGTCATCGTCTACAACAGCATCGAGTAGCCAAGTGTCAAGTGATGAGGTTCCTTGATAGATTTATAAACTGTATTGAGTTATTTAGTCTGTAAAACTATAGGTCATAGCTTACAAGTAAGATAGCGAATATAATTGTTAATTGTTCCGCATTGTGGTCGTGTTTTATTGCTAACGTTAGCTAACGTTAGCTGCTTTGCATGGTAAATCATAGAAAGACATGATGCGTCACAAAAACTATTACACTGCTAACAAACGCTTACATTACAGTGTGAAATATCCTCATTATAAAATACCACTAACCCATTTAAAGACACTCAATTTCAAAAATAACGTATATAACTGAAATATTTTGAGCAGTAATACTTACATAGCAATAATGAAATCTTATCTGTTTTCAACAGATAGAGACAGAGACAGTAAATCAATAATATATTTCTATCCGCTTCTGTCTTACACCAGAAAACGATGTCAGCTAGGTCTATCAGCAATCACATGGCTTAGCTATGCCCAGAAGTCTTCGATAATAATAGTATTTTCCAAGAAATTACGAAAAATCGTTCACAACGTTTCGTTAGGTGCAGCGTCTTTTTTACTGCTACCACAGAATGAATGCGTAAGTGAATGCAATGATAACAAAACTTCCAATTACACTGACCAATAAAACGCTATTCCAAAAGCAGAATTAGACATGTTATACTTATACCGCGTTAGAAAGCTTATACTCTCACCAATTGAATAAATGCATTGTCAATCAAGCCAGACTGTACTAAAAAGGGCACCATGCAAACAACACGTGGTATTACGCACAGCTATTTTGGAAGGTACCCAGGCATCACAAATGCGCGTATATTTCACAAACGGATTGTCCAAGACAATATATGACAATATATTCAGTCTCTTCTTTGTTCTTCTTCGTCTTCCAACAAGTGCATTCACGCCACCCACACGGAAAAAAAAATGTGAAAGGCCCTCTCTAGAAGACCCGCTCCCTATGAAGATATAAAGGGCTCATTCTAAGGTAACAAAAACACAACGATTCTTATTTTCATGGGATTATACACTAATTAAAACATACTTATGAATATTATATTCCATTTCTGCCAAGTCCGTTCTGCTAGATGCCACTAAATTCTACACACTGCACCTTTAAACTTATTATCACAAACCAGGTTTGTTGTGCTATTATTTGCTTTGTCTGAATTCTTCATTACAGTATGTTCCAAATGGCTAGTTTTAGATGCTGCATTTTCACCGGTTAGGAGCCTATTGATTCATCTCAGTCTTTAGTATGATCAGTTAAAACATTTCATCTGATTATACCATTTTACCACTGTAATGGTTTCTGTTGATTTTGTTGAGGAATATGCAGATTTAATCATTATCTTATACACATTTATGCATAGTCATTATTGATATATGTTTTTTAATGCCTTTTCCTTCATTACACTTTGTGCAGTAGGCCTCGTACCCTGTGCTGTGGGCCTTACACTCTGTGCAGCGGGCCTTTGGAGAATGCAGGATATAATGGTCTAATTGTTGCCTGAGGGCCTGGAGCTGCACCTGCCCTCAAGGCCAGTGTACAGCCTGGTACTGTTTACCTTATCATTGGTCACCATGAAAGAAGATGTAGCTGAATGTCAATTTGGGAAAAACATGTTTTTGTCAGAAAGGTATGCGACGGGAGGGAGCCCGCTGTACTGAAGTGATAGATGGTCAAGGTTGTTAGTGAAGACATCTTTATTAGAGAATTTGAAAATGTGGAAGGAAAAATGTGGAAGGAAGGTTGAGAGGAGTTCACAGTCATTGCTTATCGTTATCACTTATTACATATTATCTACTATCACTCATTGCATACCACTGTCATTATCTATCATCGCTGTCTACTGTAGTCTGCACTTATTAAATTACTGTAGCAAATTGTATTACCAGTATATGTTATGTGTAGGGCATAATGCCATGCAGATGTAGGATGGGTTAGGACAAAATATGTTTTGTTTGGCAAGAATTAGAACATTTAACCATTTATTTTTTATATTAAGGGATGGGGGCTTGGAAATATTGGTGGAAAATTTAAGCAGTTGTAAGAGTGAGATAAGCCAGTTAGGACGGGTTTGAGTTTAAGCTCCACAACAGGTGGAGCTAGAAAACAGTATAAAGGAAGTGTGTATTTAGATTTGTGTTCAGAGCTGCTTCGTGCGGACCAGCCTCGGTTTCTTGTATGTTATTTTGAGTTGCGTACAATAAATTTAATTACATCAGACTCTGTGGATTGTGTTTGTTATTTTTCAGGAAGCATCAACAGTGTGGAGGGAACACTCAGTCCATCTGGCCCAGGCTGAAGTTTCTCCCACATTGAATTGGCAAGCCAGCCAGGAGAGGCTCGGGGAAGCCGAACGCTTGGACGGAACTGCTGTTTCTTGGATTCAACAGTGGCCACAAATGGAAATAAGGTAAGCAGAGCCTTTTTCCAAAAGTCTGCAAGTGTTAGTTGTATCCGAGAGCAGTGTGTATCCGCCCAGGCTAAGGCGATTACGGAGCCTCTCCTCCAAAGAATCTAAATTATGGTAAGAGAAGAGTCTGATGTAATATTGTGTGTATGAGTGAAGAGAGTTGAATGTGAGTATGAGAGAAAATGTCAGAGTATATGCTTAGAATATTGATTGTGTGTTGGTTTGTTTTCTGTGCTACATTTATTGGAGGTTTGATTCGTGTGGCATTGATGCAGCGTGGACAGTGAAGTTCTGTGGATACCACTCCACCTGTGTTGAGGAAGTGTATCAGGTGGAGGTCTGAACGGGCAGAACTGTCACAATCTTAGGGCACCCATATTTGCTGGGGGCGTCGGGGGCAGGCATCCGGGCCATTCACTTGTGTGCTTGGTGGCCCCCGGGGGCTCTCGATCATAGAGCGGTTTGTCCGTTCACAAAGCGGTGTTCATTCATTCAGCTGTTTGTTCGATTGCCACTGGGTTGAAGGAACGGGGCAGGACGTTTGTCTGTTTGCTTGCCCACAGTTGGCATTCATTCATTCGTCTTCCCTCCTGTGGCCCCGGTGGGTACCTCGTTCATTCAGCGGCTTGCTTGTTCACCTGGTGTTCGTTCATTCTGCTGTTTGCTCGGGGTCCGGGAGACTCCTCGATGGAGTGTTCGATTGGCCGCTCGCCCTAAGTGGCGTTCACCCTTGTTCCTCTGTTCGGGGCCTCGTTGGGGCTACGTGTGCTCATTTCTCTGGTTCGGTTCGCTGGCCTTGGGCGTGTCTCGGTTCATCTGGGGGCCTGACAGGAGTGTGTGTGTGAATAAAGTTTGCTAAGGGGCCTACGGGATGGCAAACAAAATAGTCGCTAAGGGGCCTACGAGACGGCGACACTAGCCAGGAGTGTGTGTGAGAGTAAAGTCTGCTAAGGGGCCTATGGGATGGCAAACGAAATAATCGCTAAGGGGCCTACGGGACAGCGACACTGGCCAGAAGTGTGTGAATGTGCTGGCAATCATATGAATGAAGAGTGTGTTTCGTGAGTCTTATGTGTTGTCTTACGTGTTGTCTTGTGTATTAAATCGGCCGAGTAATTGGGCATGCAAAACCTAAATTGGGAAGCGCGCAAATAAAACCTAGGTATTACCATCTACCTCACTGAGGTGTTTAGATAAGAGAGGGTGAACAACAAGGGTTGATTTTACCAAAAAAAAAGTGGTGAAATAATTGGAGACAATGTGTGCCCTCTTCAAACGACCATCTAGCACAAATAGAAGAGAATTCAGAAGAACAGTAATCAAGCAATACACACGCAAGGGCATACAATTGTTTTTTGTTCTCTGGGCGGTCACGTTCGTAGTGTTGTGGATAGCAGTCCTCAGATGGATGGTAAGTCATAAAAGGGAAATATAAGGTGTGCCTACACTCTTAATAATACATAAACGTACCAGCCGTGTAGCCTCGCTTGAAGTGCGATCCCACCCGAAATTGTGAAATTGTGATTTGAAAATAGGGAGGAGAGCACAAGAAGTTGTGTATTGACTATGTTGATTCATTTGTTGACTAAAAATCTGACAGTGTGATTCTTGAAAAGCATTTCATTTGCCTGAAACATGAAGATGGTGACCCTGACTACTTAACTCCTGATGGTGGCTTTCCATATGTGGAGAAGTGGGTGCTTGAATCACAAAAATTAGATCGGCGTTGTGTGTTTACGTTGGACAAAGAGGAGTGGGAAGCCATACGTAATGCAAACCTGCACAGAAAGCCCCTCAGTGTCCAATAGGGTGTTAGCACAGGACTTACAGCATTTGAATATATTGAGCACCCTGATCCAGATTTATTAATCTGCAGTCACACCAAAGAACAATGCGAGAAAGATTTGATTGCCGTGTTAACAGCTCTGGCGACAGGAGGCCATAAAGTCAGTAAAGATAAACTACAATTTTGTCAGCAAACGGTTGAATACATGGGCAGACAGTTGAGTGGTGACAAGAGACATCTTGCGCCGTCACACATTGAAGCCATCAAACAGCACCCAAGCTCCAAACAGTTGGACAAATGCTTTCTTTCCAAGGAATGGCAGGGTACAGCAGGCCGTGGATCTGTGATTACGTGGTTATTACATCACCATTACGGGCATTAGTCAGAGCAATGGGGCAAAACAATAGTGCAGCCCAATTAATATAGACAGAAGGGGCAGAAGAAGCTTTCCAGGCCATAGAACATGAGATGCAAACAGCTCCCGCACTTGGAAACCCAGATTATATAAACCATTCCATCTGTATGTTGCTGAGTGGTCAGGTTTTTCCAGTGCAGTTATAATGCAGGTGTCCAGATCCACGGCCGCTGTACCGTTCTGACTCAAGCTAGGAAAACTGGCTATGAAGTAATTTGGTCTGCAGCACATATCACCATCCGGCGATGCACGACTGTTAATCCGGCAACCAGAATGGTTTTGCCAACAGATGGCATTCCCCATGAATGCGTTCAGACAACAGATGCTTCTCTTAAAGCCCAGGATTACCTACATAATCAACCCATTGCCGCCAATCTCACCCTATTTGTAGAAGGCTCATGCTATAGAGACGAAAAGGGAAATCATGCAGGATATGGTGTAGTACAGTTGAACACTGATGACACTTCCTTCTCCGAAGTGCAGGCCATAAAAGTTGCACAACCGTGTTCCGCCCAGTTGGCAGAAATAAAAGCCCTAATAGCTGCATGCCAAATGGAAGCTGGAAAGAGTGTTAACATTTACACAGATTCAGCGTATGCTTATGGCGTTTGTCATGTTTATGGCACCATCTGGAAACAAAGAGGTTTCGTAGGGCTGATGGCACACCCATCACACATGGGGAAGCGATTTCGGAACTATTAGAAGCCGTGAAACTACCGGCAGCAGTAGCCACTATAAAGTGCCCAGCACATCAGAAGGCACATACCCTGGTAGCTAAGGGCAATAATTTAGCGGATGTAGTAGCGCATCGGGCTGCAATAGGGTCGAACATTATGGGAGCATTAGTGGCGGAAAAGCCTAGTCCCACAGGGAACTTGTCCTCTCGCATTGAGGCACAAAGCAAAGCAAGTATGTATGAGATCAGTGTTTGGCAAAAAAGGGGGGCTGTAAGAACAGAAAATGGGCCCCAGAAGGGGTTGTGGAGAGGGCCAGCAGGACATTTTGTAGCCCCCACGTCAGTAATCCATACCTTGATTAAGGATGCGCATGGTCAAGACCATTGCGCAAGGGGGGAAGTCATTAAGCGCATTCAGAATGCATGGTGGTCACCCTATATGACAAGCATAGTGGATCGTGCACTAAATGACTGTGAAGTCTATGCGACACACAATGTCAGGAAGGCCTTCTCAGCACCAATAGGGCACATTCTACCACCTGATGGGCCATTCAGACATCTCATGATATATTATATGGACATGACTAAGCAAATCCAGAACAAGAGGTATGTGTTAGTGGTAGTGGACAGGTTCAGCCGATGGGTAGAAGCAACGCCTACAAGTAGTCCAGACGCCAAGTCAGTGGCAAAGTTTCTGTGTAAAGAAGTTGTCGTGTCTAGGAACCGACAGAATTCTGAGTCCAATCGCCAATCTGTAGAAAACTACTTCACGAGGGAAAAGACACCACAGCAGCAAGCTCTTCAGAAAAGTTTAGACTTTATTCGCACCGGTGCGGCACAAAGTCGGATCAATTCCGCCGAATTGAACCTCGACTGTCATTTTTACAATCCTTTTATACACAAAATGTATTCCACAAACTCCCTAACCCCTTATACATTTACATATCCCAGCCACCTGTTCTTCTTGGCACCCTATGGTGTTATTCCAGATGTCTGATTTTGTCTCTTATCTGACCTACTTGGCACCAAAATGACTTTCTTTGTTCTTATGTGATAACGTCAGTGTGGAAAGTTACCCCAACTTTCTTTTAAGAAGTAGTGGTCTTTTGTTCTGTACTTTTCCAGTATGCATATAAGTCTCAGCTTTCTGTAATTTTTTCATTTAAGCGTACAAGTTACATATGGGTCACTGTAAAATATTAGTTTTCTAGCACTTTTATCTAGCATTAGCGTTTTTGTTAGTTTTGGATTATAGTTCTCTGCTATATTTTGGCAGTATATGATTAGTTTTTTTGGTTAGTGTTTATCTGTTGAAATTTTTAGGAAATTGGGTATGATTAGTATTTGATTAGTATTTTCTGCTCAGTGACTAGTTCTTTTCTTCTGAGTAAGCAGTTTTTTCTACAGAGTGAGCAGTTTTTCTGCTGAGTGAGTAAATATGTAAATATGACTTCTAAGTCTACTGCGTTCTCTTGCTCTTTTTCTACAGTGGGTACTGTGGTTTCTTGCGTTTCCATAAGCTTATCTACAACTACTGATATAGGTTTAATGGATTACATATTGATTATATGAGTATATAATTATACTTGTGATATATATTTTTATCATGATGCATCAAGAATTTGGAGGATCCAGTTTGATCAACATTGATGGGAACACCCTAACTTTAACATGTGATGTCATCACAATCATGGGGAGTCTCAAAATTTTCCCTACATTCCCCCCTTTCGGGGTCAAATCTTATGGCCCCGAATAACTCCCCTCACTGTATTCTTATTGGCCTTCTGACCCAACAAAGTTATCATACACTCCTTTAATTTTCTTAACACGTTGATTCGTAGCACGATGATTTACCGCAGTCCTCGTAGTTGGTGGGCTCCTGGTATATCTTCCAACCAGAGTATGCGGTCTGCGCGTCACTCCACTGGGCTCCTGGTATATCTTCCAACCAGAGTACGCGGTCTGCACGTCACTCCACTGGAAAGCCGGCTTGCGATTCTCGTACTGGACCCGCAGGGGCACTGTTGGTGCTGTTGCTCCCTGGACTGGTATCAGCGCCCGCAGTCCCTCCGCTCTCCCCGTCTCCCTGGACTGTGACAGCGTCCCGTCCGCCGGAACCTGGAATCACCCGTCTGGCGCCTGACTCCTGTGTTAGTCACCTTATACGACACCAACTGGATGCCTATAGCCCTGTGGGGAGAGGATCTCAAGAGAGGGAGGATACACGACAGAAACACTAGTACCACTATCAGTGTTATCCCCACTGCAAGTCCTATTTTTGCCCGCCAACTTCCCCCTCATCCTTTATTCGACAGTTTTTCTTGCCCAACCTCCTTCATTATCTTTCTTAGTGGTTGCGTTTTTTCAGAATACCCTTCCACCCAATCCATGCTAAACCCCGTCATTCCTAAGAATGTCATCATTTGTCCCACTGTCTGTGGTTGCGGAACTTTCATTATTGTCTCCAACTGTTTATTTGACATTCTCTTACCGCCAGCCGTGATTATTCTTCCCAAGTACTCCACCTCCTGAGAGCAGAGCTGCAGCTTCTTCCTGGACACCTTGTGTCCCCCCTTTGCCAGTTTCTCCAGCGGTTTCATGCTGTCGCTCATGCACTGCTCTTTTGTGTCTGCACATAGTAATAAGTCATCAACATATTGCAACACCACACTTTTGAGGTTCAACCTTGTAAGTCGGGGTCACCAATTTCTGTTTCATGTTGCGACCATAGTTGGCTTGGTAATTGATTTAAACGTTCTTCTATGCCTAAATTTTCTCTAGATTTCTCCCGTTTTGTACCCTCTTCCCACGGTACCCTCACCATTTGGGGCTTTCCCCACATCTGAGCACTTACCATAATTTTGATCATTTTTTGATCTGCTGTGCACCAAATTAAAGAATTTTCTGTTGGCCCGAATTGGAGCTCTTCTGCTCTCTTTACCCATAGGACCTAAGTCCTTAGCTTGGTACCCTGGATTGACTTTTAACGTTATGTGTGGGGCCGCACGTTCCTCCTGAAACCACTGCTCAATCCATGGGGCCCTTTCTATGTTTAATGCTGCTCCTTCCTGACCTATCAGGAGCGCAGTTGACACCAAATATTGTCTTTCTCCTTTTCCCTTACTCCACTCTTTTTCTATATCTGGATCCTGGTAGGGATCAAACCTCATTGTACAATGTAAATCATATTCTGGCTCAGTTGCCTATGGGATCTGCGCCTCAACATATTTTTGCCAAGTGCTCCACACTTGCTCTTTTACTTGTGTCTCAATATCCCCTACCCAATATATATTTGCCATGTGGAGGTTTTCACTTCCCACATAGTACATTCCTGTTAAATCTATGCCCCCTCCTTCACAATTTAATTTTAGTCCTAAGGCCAGAATTGCATCTCTTCCTAGAAGGCTTATGGGGGAATTTTTGCATACTACTATCTCTAATTTTGCTTCTTTTGCGCCTAATTTTATCAATACTGGTTTTGTGGTCGGGCTTAACATTGTTTTTCCCGAGAACCCTACTGTTTTAATAACTTCTCCCGACATTGGCAGATGTGAGGCATATTCTTTCCTAATGCATGTGCATGTTGCTTCAGTATCTATCATCATGGGGACAATTTTTCCTCCGATTTGTACATTCATTTATTATAGGTTCTTGTTCTGGCCCGTTTGTTATCATTACATGCTGTCCTACACTGCCTAGGTTCTCTGGGCACCCCTATTGGGCACCTTGGTAATTTACAGGTCCCCTACTCTGATATGGGGGCCTAGCCTGGGGAGGTGGGGTCAAGGTGGTGTAACCCTGCGATTGCTGAGGCTGATTAGGTACCCAGGTCCCCTGGTTACCTGGGTACATTCCTTAGGCGTTTGGACACCATCTGTTTATGTGCCCCTCCTGACCACATCCATAGCAGACTATGGGGCCCTGTCTCTGTTGATTAGGAAAGCCTTGTTGGTTCCAATTTCTATTTTGCATGTTATTATTCTGATTCTGCTGCCCTCTCCACTGATTATTTTGACCACCATTCCCTGGCCCTCCTTCCATTTGATTCCCACCCGGTTGTGGCCCTCCCTGGTGAGGGATGCCGGAGAAGTTGTAGACCACCGCTGGCTGGGGCACCATCAGGCTGCTCCATGGTTCAGGCGTGGGGGCGGCTTCAAAGTCAAAGAACCCATTGTCCATATTCTGTATTTTCACAGATGCCACTTTTTTTTGCCTCTTTTTCTTTATCCAGCTCTTTTATTTCTCTCACCTTTATTTCTTTGGCTTTCAGCTCCTCCAGCTGCAACTGCAGTAGCTTTCTTTGAATGTCTTTTGTTTGATCTTCCAGCGTTTTCCCCTCTTTCCGCTGCCTTTCTACAGCGTGCACCACATGATCTACAAATTCTCTGTGTGCCATGGTGTTCAGTCCCACCACCTCGTCGAGGCGGCGCCCCACTTCCTGTGACATCCTCTCCCGGATGGCTTTGCGGAAGAGGGTGGTCATTATGGGATCTGCCTGTACGTCCCTCTCAGTCATCAATCTCCATCTGCGCAACTGCGTGTGGATGTATGTTGTTGGTGGTTCATTTTCTTTTAACGGTGGTCCCGTTAAGGTCATTATGTCTGGTCGTGCGGGATACAGGGCTCGTAGAGCAGTCCAAACAACCCCACGCACATTATCAAACGGCCCACCGTCCACTGCTGGAGACTGTGCATGGTTTTTGTCAAAGCCAGCCTGTTCAAATATGTCCAGCATTGTTTCCATCCCCACAACCTTTCCCAGGAGAGCCTTCAGGTCCCCCACAGCCAGGAACCGGCCTGTCGTCTCCTCCTCCAGCACCCTGATCCAGTGGCTTGCCCCATTCTGCAACTCAGGGAGATTGGTTATTACATTATACATATCTTGGGTGGACCAGGGAATGTATCGGGATACACCACCTTCCCTAATCAATAATGGTGCTATGGTATTGGGGTTTTTAGCATTATGGCTATATCCTTCTGCTGCTGGGTTATGCCGGGTTGGCGGTCTTTTTCTTACGTTTTGATATCGCCCAGCTAAGTCTCCCCCCACCTGTGCAGGCCCCTCTCCCCCGTCTGACTCTTCTGCCTCGCTATTACTTGCCTGGCTTGCTTCACTATCGCTTGCCTCACTTTTTTCTGCTGGGGAGAACTCCTCCTCAACCTTTATTATATTCTAATTTATATTCTATCTGGGTGATTTGCTTTTTATTTGCAGTGCCTTTTGCTAACCTTGGCTTATGCTTATCTCGGGATTCTGTTCCCTTTGTATTTTTTGGCTTCAGCTCTTCCCACGTGTTATACGGGAGCTTTTCCCATTTCGTGTTTTCCCACCCCGCATTTTCGCGTCTTTTATGTGTTTCCCCGTCCCTTTTTGACCCCACCTGTTCAGGCTTTTGGCATATTTTAGACGCTCGCTGTTTTTTCTCAGTGTCTCTTATCTCTTTTGCCTTTTTTATTAACCGGCTATGGTATTCATCATACTGGTTATATTTTTCTTTTAACAGCTCTTCTAATTCCTCCACTTCCTTATATTCTCCCCTTAGCTCTGCTACCCTTGTATCTATTTTTTCCTTTTCTTGCTCGAGCCGCGCTCTCTCTATCCCAAGTTGTTCTTCACCTTCCTCATGTTCTACCCACCCCTTTATTTCCACCTGTCCCTCTACTACCGGATACACTGCAGATGTTACCAGGCATATTGGATACAAGCCTTTCTCTTTTATTACCGTATGTCTTGGTGACTGTGGGGCATACGGAGGGGGAGTCATTATTTCACTGCAATCCCTTTTTATTCCTACATTTTTTTCTAGGGAAGCGGACCTAAACCATCCTAAAATTGTTTTTTCCTGTTCTCTTTTTAGCTTTCTTTTTTCTGACTTGTCTTTTGTTTTATAATTTGCTATTACCCCTCCCATCTGATCGCATGTTTCCCTATCAAACGTACCCCCTTTAGACCATTTTGTCGCCATTCTTTTAGTTCTTTTTGTCAATTTTTCTGATATTTTCTCTATCTCCTGTTCACATTTAGGATATTTTCCCATGATTATTTCAATCGGCGTTTTCTCTTCTTTTACCATTATTTTACGTTTACTCTAATACTTTATTATATATTTTTTCTATTTAACCTTTATTCTCAACTGAGGCTACTGCTTTTATTTTATTTCTTATTATTTAACCGTTATTCTCCAGCCAAGGCTAATACTTTTATTCTATTTCTTATTATTTTCCAGCCGAGGCTAATACTTTTATTCTATTTCTTATTATTTAACCGTTATTTTCCAGCCGAGGCTAATACTTTTATTTTATTTCTTATTACCAGATATTATTATATTTTTTAACCTTTGTTTCTTCACTTATTTTCTCCCTTCTTAAACCTTCTACACTCTTGCCGTTCTCCCTTCCACACACTTTATACATACACACAAATCAAAATTTTTACCTCCGTTGCCTCAATACAACGTTATTTCCGCGCAAGCATAAGCATCTAATCTAAGCATAAGCACAGTGTTATCAATGTTGTTCCTAACCAACAACACTTTTCTCTTACTTTCTATCCCGGAGGTCGGTGTTTTTCCATAAAACCCTTACCCGAGCTCTTGCAGGCGACCCCTTTAGGGCTTCTCTCCTTCCAAGTCTCTTGGCACCTCTCTAAAACTTTCTACCCGGAGGTCGGTGTTTTTCCATAAAACCCTTACCCGAGCTCTTGCAGGCGACCCCTTTAGGGCTTCTCTCCTTCCAAGTCTCTTGGCATCTCTCTAAAACTTTCTACCCGGAGGTCGGTGTTTTTCCATAAAACCCTTACCCGAGCTCTTGCAGGCGACCCCTTTAGGGCTTCTCTCCTTCCAAGTCTCTTGGCACCTCTCTAAAAATTTCTACCTCAGAGGACAGTGTTTTTCCAATAAAACCCTTTTACCCAAGCTCTTGCAGGCAATCCCTTTAGGGCTTCTCTCCTTCCAAGTCTCTTGGCTCCTCTCTAAACTACCAGCATTAATGTAAACCTTGCAAAAGATATTGAGTCCTAGTTCCAGTTACACTTTTTGCCACAAACACCTGCGTTAGTGTACACCTTTCAGTAGAAACAATATATAAAATATCATTCCTAGTCCTGGATTTAACACTTTTGCAACAAATATAGGCCTATTCCAAATTGTTCCTAACCAACAATTCTTTTTCCAACACTTTTCTGCAATAAAAAAAATTTATGACGTCCTTTCACTCATACCACACACAATTCACTCACGGTTTGGGGCGTACTTTTCTGAAGAGCTCGCCGCTTCCTTCCCCTCAATTTTCGGTGTTATTGGCCGGGTTAGTTGTACGAGAGGATTTCACTCCCGGCGTCAGGGAGAAGAGGTCAGAGGGGACAGTGCCCCAGTCCAAAACAAAGTAGTTAAATACTCTTACCTTTTGACAAGCTGGCCAGCTTTTTAAGGGGCTAGTACCCTCCGCCTCTGTCTCCAGGAGCCGGGAGCGTCAGTGATCCCTCTTTCGTATCCCGGACAAGCCCCCAAATGTCGTGTCTAGGAACCGACAGAATTCTGAGTCCAATCGCCAATCTGTAGAAAACTACTTCACGAGGGAAAAGACACCACAGCAGCAAGCTCTTCAGAAAAGTTTAGACTTTATTCGCACCGGTGCGGCACAAAGTCGGATCAATTCCGCCGAATTGAACCTCGACTGTCATTTTTACAATCCTTTTATACACAAAATGTATTCCACAAACTCCCTAACCCCTTATACATTTACATATCCCAGCCACCTGTTCTTCTTGGCACCCTATGGTGTTATTCCAGACATCTGATTTTGTCTCTTATCTGACCTACTTGGCACCAAAATGACTTTCTTTGTTCTTATGTGATAACGTCAGTGTGGAAAGTTACCCCAACTTTCTTTTAAGAAGCAGTGGTCTTTTGTTCTGTACTTTTCCAGTATGCATATAAGTCTCAGCTTTCTGTAATTTTTTCATTTAAGCGTACAAGTTACATATGGGTCACTGTAAAATATTAGTTTTCTAGCACTTTTATCTAGCATTAGCGTTTT
>CM045892.1:27313558-27371378 GCA_025169545.1 Anguilla japonica | reverse complement strand
CCCCCCAATTTTAGGGGCTCAAAAATAATTGGACAAATTAACATAATCATAGATTAAATTGTCATTTTTTTATACTTGGGTTGCATATCCTTTGCATGCCATGACTTCCTGATGTCCGTGACCTATCAACATCATCAGAGTCTGGATATCTTATTTTCAGGTTGTCCTACAAGCGATACTAAAACTCTTTGCATTTGAATGGATCTCTATGGGAATTTGGGGGTACTAAACATGACTACTTTCATTCACAGCACAGTGCGCATCATAAATGGAAATCCAGGAAATCCAGCAATATTTCTTTACAAATAACAACATTTGGGGTTCCTATATGATGCAGTGTATCAGCAACACTGGTTTTCCAGATACCAATGAAACATATCTTCTATGTTGCAGTTAAGTATATGTTTTAATAGCTGTCAATTTTGTGTTTTCTTTTTTTGTGATGGTCATAATTTAGAAGCAGAAACAAATTTTGCTCAGAGGCGGTGTACTCATTTGCAACATGGCTCTTTATAATGTTGGTTAAAAAAAACATGCTTTCCTGTTTAGCATTGCAGTATTTCAGTGTTGCTGAAACACTACATAATATAGGAACCCCAAATCTTTTTTTATTTGTAAAGCGATAAAGCTGGATTTCCATTTTTCAGAGAGGGTGTACTCCTTCATGATGTGCACTGTAACATTGCTGTGTCCCAAGCATGGTGCCCTAAAAATTGGGGGGATTATGTATAAAAAGGGCTGTAATTCATACACTGTTCCCAATATGGGTGTAAATACCCTTTTTTATTACAAATCTCAAATTGTGGAGTACAGAGGCAAATCAATAAATGATGGGTCTCTGTCCCAAACATTATGGAGGACACTGTATTCCTAATAATATTTAAATGTGTTTAATTTCATATCGTTTGTTCTCTGCAGGTTTCTGCCTCTGCTGCTGACGTTGAGAGGTCCTTGACTTTGCCTGACAGTCCTCGATTGATTGTTCTCAGTATGCATGTGTATGTTTAATTTAACTTTTCCTTGACCATGTGGCCACACCACAGGCCTTCCCTGTCCTCACTGCTATGCTATGTGTCAACCCCATCCCAACCCGTTCTCTCTCCCCTACAGAACTCGCTTCCGCAGGCGAGGCCCCCCGCGGCGACGGAACCTCTCCAACCTTCGCTATCCCTGACTGACCCCCCTGTGACGACTTCACGGTCGCAGGAGGGCTATGGAACTGCCAGTCTGCTACGCGGAAGGCTGACTTCATTTCGGCCTACGCGTCCCTCTTCTCTCTACATTTCCTTGCCCTCACTGAGACCTGGATCACACCAGGCAACACTGCAACCCCTGCAGCCCCTCTCCTCCTCCTCCTCCTTCTCTCACGCCACCCCCCCGTCTGGCCGTGGTGGGGGCACAGGTTTGCTGATCTCTCCCTCCTGGAAATTCTCTGTTCTCCCCCCCTCTCTCACCTCTCCATCTCTACCTTTGAATACCACTCTGTCTCAATCACCTATCCTGTTAACTTGTATATTGTTGTTATCTATCACCCTCCAGGGGCCCTGGGAAGCTTCCTCGATGAGCTTGACACCCTGCTCAGCTCCTTCCCAGAGGATGGCACCCCACTGATCCTCCTGGGAGACTTCAACATCCACCTTGATGCCTCCCACTCCGCAGATTTCCTGGCCCTACTCCACTCATTCGTCCTCTCCCTGATGCACTCCCCACCAACACACAAGGCTGGCAATTATTTCTGTGTCGGGAAGTCGGATTTATGAGATCGCTATTCGCGTAACGAACTGTGGCAGCGCAGTCCGGTGCCCACGCGATCTATTTGGTGAACGTGTACCACTTGTAGATTGTTTCCTATTGCACAAAATTCGTTTTAGATGGACTGGATAATAATTTCTGTCTCGGGAACTTGGATTTATGACATCGCCAAAAGCGTAATCAACTGTATTTAAAACGGTGACGCACACACCTGCTCCCGATTACACGTTTGTATTTTCTATATTATTTGTTTAAATAGTTTCCAATGCCACAGCGTTCGTGTTGGATGCACTGGTTAATTATTTCTGTCTGGGGAATTTGGATTTATGAGTTCGCTATTCGCGCAACGAACTATGGCAGCGCAGTCCGGTGCCCACGCGATCTATTCAGAGGACTTGAACCACATGTATATTGTTTCCAGTTGCCCAAAATTCGTTTCAGATGGACTGGATAATAATTTCTCTCTCAGGAACTTGTATTTATGAGATCGCTAATAGCGTAATCAACTGTATTTAAAACGGGTGACGCACACAACTGCGCCCGATTACACGTTTGTATTTGCTATATTTTTTGTTTAAATAGTTTCCAATGCCACAGCGTTCGTGTTGGATGCACTGGTTAATTATTTCTGTCTGGGGAATTTGGATTTATGAGATCGCTATTCGCGCAACGAACTGTGGCAGCGCAGTCCGGTGCCCACGCGATCTATTCAGAGGACTTGAACCACTTGTATATTGTTTCCAGTTGCAACAAAATTCGTTTTAGATGGACTGGATAATAATTTCTGTCTCGGGAACTTGGATTTATGAGATCGCTAATAGCGTAATCAACTGTATTTAAAACGGTGACGCACACAACCTGCGCCCGATTACACGTTTGTATTGCTATATTTTTTGTTTAAATAGTTTCCAAGCCACAGCGTTCGTGTTGGATGCACTGGTTAATTATTTCTGTCTGGGGAATTTGGATTTATGAGATCGCTATTCGCGCAACGAACTGCGGCAGCAGCGCAGTACGGTGCCCACGCGATCTATTTGAGTGACTTGTACCACTTGTAGTTGTTTTCCAGTTGCACAAAATTCGTTTTAGATGGACTGGATAATAAATTTCTGTCTCGGGAACTTGGATTTATGAGATCGCTAATAGCGTAATCAACTGTATTTAAAACGGTGACGCACACACCTGCGCGCCCGATTACACGTTTGTATTTGCTCATATTATTTGTTTAAATAGTTTCCAATGCCACAGCGTTCGTGTTGGATGCACTGGTTAATTATTTCTGTCTGGGGAATTTGGATTTATGAGATCGCTATTCGCGCAACGAACTGTGGCAGCGCAGCGGTGCCCACGCGATCTATTTGGTGAACGTGTACCACTTGTAGGTTGCTTCCTATTGCACAAAATTCGTTTAGATGGACTGGATAATAATTTCTGTCTCGGGAACTTGGATTTATGAGATCGCCCAATAGCGTAATCAAACTGTATTTCCAAACGGTGACGGCCGCACAACCTTCGCCCTATTACACGAAGTGTTTCCTAGATTTGGGATTCCAGATAAGATCAGTTCAGAGAATGGACCACATTTTGTACACAGAATGATGAAAATCGTAACCAAAATGTTGGGAATTAGACAAAGATTTGGGTGTGTTTACCATCCGCAGTCATAAGGAATAGTGGAGAGGGCAAACGGAAACTTGAAATCAAAGATCTCCAAAATATGTGTAGATGGTAAAATCAATTGGGTGGATGCATTACCGCTGGCACTGATCAGCATGAGAATGCAGACTAACAGAATCACGCATCTAACCCCGCATGAAATGCTAACTGGTAAGCCTATGCCAGTGCCATACCTTCGGGGTCCATACAATGGACCCTCGCTTCAGCAGCTTGAAAGAGAGTTGTCGAATTATGTGCAACATCTAATGGCAATACACAGAGCTATCTTCCAACAGGTAAAAGGAGCAACTGTGGGAAGAACGGACGACATCCCAGAAGATCTTCAGGACATACACCCGGGAGACTGGGTGTATATTAAAGTATTCAAGAGAAAGTGGAATGAACCCAGGTGTGAGGGACCATACAAGGTGGTGCTGACAACTCCCACTGTCCTAAAGGTTGAAGGTAGAACTGTGTGGTTCCACCTTAACCACTGCTGTAAGGCTGGTTCCACCTTAACCACTGCTGTAAGGCGAGAGAACCAGGACGCACTCAAGACGAGACTAGAGAAAATCTACAGGAAATAGTAAGGAAGATGAGGAAGGTGCACCTTCAGAGAGTAGGGAGGATAGAGAAACAGGGGAGGCATAAAGAGAGAAAGGAGTTGTCGCAAGGAGTGTGGAATGTAATGACAGGAATGCTATTACTGTTGATGGAAATATGTTTTGTGGCGCCTGTTTCGCCTGCTGCTTGGGACACCAGCCAAGTGGATGAGAAAACACTGAACTATGGACAAAACTGCCACTTGGAGGCTCTGAGCAGGCAACGTATCTCACAAGTGTGAACAAATATGTTTTACCAATGGTGGGAATATTCTGCGAGACAAGTGACTCAGGAAACATGTATAATGTGTTACAACACTGGTGAGAAGAGAAGGCCTCAAGTGAGACCACTACCATTCACATAAGCAAGGATGTACAGGGGACCAAGTATGCTACTTACAATGTATCTTATATTACATGGCAAAGAGTGGGAAACATCTATTTAGGGTACGTAATGGGCAGGTCTACACTTGAACCGGAGGTGAATTGTACAAGCATGAGTGGTGGGTATGTTTATTCTGTACGGGGAAATCAGATGATTAAGATAAGGAAGTGCCGAAATGTGCTCATCTCAGTGGATGGGATGGCTTCTGGTGTGGCTCCAGCAGCCGTGATATCTGATGATATCGAGTTCCTGATGTGCATTGTATGAGATGAGGTGATAGAGAAAGTAATAGATGGATATTTGCAAGATTATGGAAACTCCACAAGCCTGTAAATTAACTGTAGGAAGTGGGATAGCAAAGGCAACAAAGCATGCTCTACAACAGACGTCGCACCGCTTAAATGTCGAGAAGTAGTTAGAAATTTTGGGTTTACGGCCGATCTTAAAACAGATAATGGGACAATACTGCAGCTCACCTTCACTGTGCCAGACTTATCTGAGGGCACATATCTGCTAGCAGATGTATATCGGTATTGCGGCAAGAACACACAACTAAAAGTCACACTGGAGGCAAACTGGACAGGCATATGTGCACCAGTAGGCTTAACTAGACGATTAACAGTTGTTGGGCTGAACTTATGTCAGCACATGAGATTAAAGAGACATGAGTGGGAGGAGGATAAGAGAGTGTGGGTAACCTACACAGGATGACCAAAAGGAGTACCGGAGGAACATAAGGTAATGAGTGAAGCGGACATAGATTACAGTGCAGCATTGTTTCCCTGGGGAAAAACACACAAGAATAGCCATTGGTTAAATTATTTGTGGTACAACCAACAGAGGTTTATTAATTATACCATTCAGGCCTTAGCTGGGGTGAAGGAACAATTGCACGCCACTTCGCTCATGACAATACAGAATAGGCTAATTCTTGATACAATGTTAGCCGAGGAGCAGGGGTTATGTGAACGTGTTGGGGACGAATGTTGCACGGTCATTCCAATGCATACAGGAAAAGGGGGTAACATAACAACAGCATTAGAGGCACTGGAGAATCTGAGAGATGAGCATGTTAGAAATACAAAGGGGGAATCCAAGGGGTGGGACTGGTTTAACATGTCAACATGGAAAACGGCTCTGGTGAAGATAGGGGTGATCATAGGGATAGTATTGTTGGTGTTGTTATTTGCCTCATGTTGTGTAGTTCCATTGATTCAGTCCCAGGTCAAAAGGATGGTAATTTTAGTCACTGGGCAATTTCTGGTTACAACTAACCCGGAAAGGGACATGCAGATAAGTGTGAAAATATTATTGTAGAAGAACCAGTGTGGCTAATCGATAATGACCCCTCCATCGTTGGGTATGGTCAATTGACGCCAGGAAAAGGAAATGAACCATTACACAAGATGCATAACGGTGCAAGAGGGGTGGGGTGTTTCATTGTAACTGTCATTCAGATAGGCCCTGACGAGTATCGAGACCAAAATGGAAAACGTGTCAGTGCTAAAGGAGGTCCAACTGATTGCCCGTCTGGGAACCCCCTCTGTGAGTACGGTGTGAGAGCAGGAGCTGGTTGGGAGTGCTGGGAGCACCACCCCAGTGCTGCCCAGCTGGTGAACGATCCCCAGTTTTGGACAGCCTACGCAAAGAATGTCTACCGTATCACTGATGAAGAAGACTCTGGAAGAGACAAAGGTCAAAATTGAAGAAGACTCACTACATGAAGAAGAGTGACCCAAATCACTGTGCATCGTATGTGTTAGTAACCTCTCCACAGTGAGGACACTCTATGGTGTTCAAAGGACCTGGGTTGAAGAAATATGACATTTACACTGATTGCACACTCACATGAAGATTGAAGTAGATAATCACATACAGGAACCAAATGCTCCCTTACCCATGGCAGATAGTTAAAGTGGCAATCTCGAAGATTTTCATTAAAATAAATGTCTGATAAGTCACAATATATCGCTGAATTAGGTAACACAATGGTGACTGAGTCTATTATTATAATAATTTATATTGTTATTATTATTATAATTCATGATTTAAGAACTGGGTGTGTGTGGCGACATTCCCAGGGAAAAAATCACAAGCGTTGCACAATTAGTGACGCGTTTTCCATCACCCATCAGTGGTTGGTCCGCCAGAGAGGTAGGCGGAGTTACGCCACAGGCTCGCTCTTCAACTCACTTATGGGTGAGAGCGGCCTACTGTTTTTTTCTGGTGTCTGCTAGTGTTATGGAACCCTAAAAAGTTTTTGTTTAACCTCTTAGCACAAAGCCCCTAGTGGTCGGAAGGCCGGCGTGCCGAGATTACTAAACTCAGACATTCGGTGCTACTGCAACCAGTATGAGTTAAAATCAGAAACACGTTGTTTTAGTTTCATTAGTAGACGATACACGAAAACTATGCCGAAAACGGAGTTTCGCAGCACGACCATTGTCGCTCTGGTCGTTCATTTAACACGCACACCCTCCCTGCAATCTCATCTACAAAACACCCCCACCCTTGACATAATGGAGAGTACTGTCTATCTTGGTGTTCATAAAAATATTATTTCCCCACTAAAAAATCATATATTGTCTTGGACAATCCGTTCGGGAAATACAGGCGCATTTGTGACGCCTGGGTATCTTCCAAAATAGCTGTGCGTAACACCACACCTGTTGTTTACGGCGGCATCGCCCTTTTTAGTACAGTCTGGCTTGATTGACAATTCATTTATTCAGTGGGTGAGAGTATACGCTTTCTAACGATGTATAACATGTCTAATTCTGCTTTTGGAATAGCGTTTTATAGATCAGCGTAACCGAAAATGTTCTTATCATCGCATTCAATTACGCATTCTCTGTGG
The DNA here is from genome assembly GCA_025169545.1 of Anguilla japonica. Classification (NCBI taxonomy): domain Eukaryota; kingdom Metazoa; phylum Chordata; class Actinopteri; order Anguilliformes; family Anguillidae; genus Anguilla; species Anguilla japonica. Next base: position 27,364,126 of record CM045892.1, on the reverse strand, counting down.
TAGCAGTAAAACAAAGACGCTGCTAACAAAACGTTGTCAACGATTTTTCGTAAATTCATGGAAAATACTATTATTATTGAGGACTTCTGATCATAGCTCAGCCATATGTTTGCTGATAGATCTAGCTGACATCGTTTTCTGGAGCAAAACAGAAGCGAATAGAACAGTATCATTTATTTACTGTCTCTGTCTCCATCTACTGAACATAGATAAGATTTCATTCATTGCTATGTAAGTATTACTTCTCAAAATACTTCGGTTATATACATTATTTTTGAAATTGAGAGTCTTTAAATAGGTTTGTGGTATTATATAATGTGGATATTTCACACTGTAGTGTAAGTGTTAGTTAGGGGTGTAGTGTTTGTGAAGCATGCAACAGTGATGATGTAAGAGTTGGAACATTGCCAAAACGTGGTGGACGGTTGAAAATTGTTTTCATGTTGTCCCATCCCCATACAAGAAAACATACAAGAGCACAGAGTATAGAAATACATGAGTTAATTATTGCACATTTAGGTACTGTACCGCATTGTGTGACAATATTTTTGCATTATTTTTTAATCTGATAGCAATGTTTCATCTTAAACCTTCATAAGGGGCTCATTTATATGCTTTATAATGAACAAAAAGCACTTTATTCAATTTTGGAGAGATTTTGGATATCTTTCTGGACCCCTAGATATTTTAGACAACTGTACTGACTGAAAGCTTGTAATTCCCACTTGAAAATTATGCAACAGTGATTTTCTTGAGTCAAAACAGTTGATTTGTAGTGAAATACGTGAATATGTTGTGATTTACAGCAATGCATAATTTAGACATTTTGGATAGATTTGGAGACAAAGGGTACACTGCTTAGTTTTTGCTTCATACATCTATAGTAGTTCTACATATCCACCCTTAGATTTTATTAACTTGTGGTCAAGAAGGTTTTGATCTAGCACATGTATAGTTTAACCTGCTGTATATATGCAACCTCTCAGTATTTCATTGCAAACTTAAAAAGTGCAAATTCATTTTTGATTTTTTGTCAAAACAACTGCGTTTGTGGCACTTTATTTCTTCCAAAATTATGAATATAAACTAATCTGCGTTAGTATTGTAAATTGTACAAATATCTTGCTTCATTTAAGCCATTTTTCAAGTCTCTGTGGCATTCACATCTGGAGTTATAAAGCTTTAAATAGGGTACCCCCTAAATGGGCAAGGATTGGCAAGATTTGGCTTGTGCGCTAAGGGGATTATATGAGAGGTCATATTATTTTTTGATGCAGATTTCGTATTACATTTGATGACAATGTAACGTTACTAAATTACATTGTTATTTGCACAGCTAACGCTAGCTACTGGACCATGTCAAGAAAGGCAACATTAGTTTAGACAATATTGTGCACAGTCAGTAGCCATCTCTCATATCAGGTAACGTTGCGTTAGCTAGCTAGCTAATGTAATTAACATAATCTAAGGTCAGCTAATAATTAGAAAAAAATGCTAGCTAACGCTACCGACCGGTACCGACCTCGCAAACAGTCTCTTGAATGCAACGCTACCTTGTTGCAACGTTGCAATGTAGCTAACTAAAGGCCAGTTCAGATCAATGATTCGCAATAAGACTGGATGCAACTTGAAAAATTCCAAGACTGTAAACGTTCTAAAACTGCACTTGGCGATTTGACAAGGTGGGTCTTTTGAGACTGTTACGTCCCCTGCCTCTGCTGGTCTGGGTAGTGCAGGTGGAAGTAATTACCTAACTGCTTAATTGCTTGATTGCCTCCACCTGCCTATGACCCAATATAAGCCCAGTAGTATGAGGCAGGGGAGATTTTCTTTTGGGGCTTTTGTGTTTGTGGTTTGATTCGTGGTTTTGAGTTTGTAGTTTTTGTGAAGATCACTTTGTTTGAACTTTGTGGGGTTTCCTTCGTTTAGTTTGTTATTTACTCTAATAAATGTCAGAGTTTGTGTTTTTAAGTCAGTGTTTGGATTGTGTTTTTGAGTAATTGGACTTATTGTTACGGCTTTTCAAGCCGGGCTGTAACAGAGACCCCAGGGCAGGTAATGGCTCTGCTACTAACCAGTTCACACCGCTGCAATTTCCTCTGCAACTTTCTTAAACTGTTTAGTCTCCTTGCGAATCATTGATCTGAACTGGCCTTAAGGTTACCGTTATTTACATTGCCATCAAGTTCATCAATATACTATAATGATCAGAATAAAGCCATCATTACACAGAGCATTAATCCCGGGGTATAGGTGGAGCAGAGCCGGGTCTGATTTCTGTGTAAAGATGTCAAGCCGGAGAAAACGAAATAAAAAATACGGCAATATGGATTTTGCTAGCAAAACCAGAAACACCAGGGGTAACATTTTGCACGGCAGTTGTTTCAAAAATATCACACAACAATCATTCACGAGAAAGATGATATTTATTGTGCACGAGATACATAATTGCACGAACCACAGCGAATCCCGCGGATTCTTCTCTGCAGTGTAACGTTGTGGGTAAAAGGTGGATAAAGAACGTCTCTGGAAATTGATCATCACTAATTCTACCCCAGATCTGCTACAGCATATTAACCGAGCTCGGCAGTGTAAAGACAGCTTAAGTTAGCCTAATGTTAGACAATGAATGAGTATGTACATAACGTTACTTTTATGACAACCATTTTTTATTCAGTAAATAGTAAGTGTTATAGTTACCGTGGCCCAGGTGCCAGCTGACTGACATCACACACAGGCGACACTGTTTGGAAGTTGGGGAGTGAGGTCCAAAAACAAACCTGCAATTACCGCTTCTCACCATTGGTACTGCCAAAGAGAACGAAACGGAAATCTTCGAGACTGCCACTTTAAATACACACATAGTTGTCTCACACACTTCTCCCAGAGAAGATCATGACCGGCAACAGTTGAGTGAAGTGCTAGCAACCTCTCCTCTGTCCAACGGTCCAACGGTTTTTATGCAAGATTTTGGAAGAAGAGAAGACATTATTCTGATTAATGGCTTTATGTAGCCTTATAATATAATCCTTGATTATGTACCTAACAGTCACAATGATTAACCGATGGCAGGTCCCATTATTAATGTGATCATGCTTAGCTTATGATACTTACGGATGAATTTGTAGTCAGAAGGATGTCAGACTGCATTGAATCGCGTTGTGGATCAATGACCACGATTTGCCCTGCTAATGTTGTCCAGGCAGCCTGGGCGACGCAGAAAGACTTCTATTCACCAAAGATATAGGCGGTATCTGTGTGGAAGGGGGCCACATAACGCACATCCAGAAAACACCTTATGGGCAGTGAGGGGACCCTGCCCAAACAACGCTCCACATTGCTGCTTATGTCTGACTGTGGTTGTGTGGGTGCGTCTTGGATGACGGCAGCTGGGCAAATCGGTTTACTGGTGGTGCATGTGAAGCAACAGAAAGGCCGTCTAGGGAGTCTGTCAGTTTGTTTACTTACCAGCGAATGCAGGCTGACTATGTTTGTTGTTACATTACATTACATTTATTTGGCAGACGCTTTTATCCAAAGCGACGTGCAAAAAGTGCATTTCATGGTCATGGACAACTACAAAACACAGGTTCGATAAGATACATTACTTATTTTGTACAGCTATTTCTAGCCAAGAACACAGTTTAGTTCACACAGTGAACACTATTCTGACCTAACCTCTGCAAAGCCAACTAGGCAGAAGAATAAGCTACAGTATTAGGACAAATAAAAATTACCAAAAAATGCTGGGAGGCGGGAACATGTAACAAGTGTCATGAAAGGGGGGGGGGTGGATTTAGAGTGAAATATACAGAGGGGTGGTAGTTAGTCCAGGGTATAGTCTGAAGAGATGAGTCTTCAGGTCACGGCGGAAGATGGGTAGTGAGGGAGAGTTTCGAAGAGGGGCAGGGAGTTCGTTCCACCACTGGGAAGCTAGGGTGGAGAAGCTCTGTGATCCCTTTGGTCGGGTGGGAGGGGGAACAAGGCACCCTGCTGCTGCAGAGCGGAGTGGTCGAGCAGGCATATAGGATCGAATCATGTCCTGCAAGTAGATGGGGGCTGTCCTGTTGGCTGCAGTGTAGGCAAGGATCAGGGCTTTGAACCCGATCCTAGCAGCGACCAGTAGCCAGTGGAGTGATCGCAGCAGAGGAGTGAAGTGGGAGAATTTGGGAAGGTTGTAGATGATTCGGGCAGCGGCATTCTGAATCATCTGTAGAGGTTGTATGGCACAAGCTGACAGGCTTGCAAGGAGAGAGTTGCAGTAATCAAGGCGGGAGGTCACTGTAGCCTGGACGAGCAGCTGGGTAGAGTGCATAGTCAGGTATGGTCGAATCCTTCTGATGTTGTACAGAAGGAATCTGCAGGACCATGATGTTACCTTGATGTGCTCCTTGAGGTCCAGTTGATCATCCAGGACCACCCCCAAGCTCTTAGCAGAGTGAGAGGCAGTCACTGTGGTGCCATCAACCGTGATTGAGAGCTCACGTAGTAAGGAGGTCTTGTATGGGAAGAAGAGCAGCTCAGTTTTGTTGATGTTGAGCTTCAGGTGGTGGCTGGCCATCCAGGTGGAGATGTCAGCCAGGCAGGAAGATATCTTATCATTGACCTGTGAGGCCGTGGGGGGGGGGGGGAATGAAAAGAAGAGTTGCGTGTCATCTGCACAACAATGATAGGAGAAGCCATGTGAATTAATAACTGAACCAAGAGATTTGGTATATATGGAGAACAGCAGAGGACCCAGTACAGATCCCTGCGGTACTCCCATAACAAGGGGATGAGAAGCAGAGGCAGACCCCATCCAGGTGACCTGGTAGGACCTATCTGCAAGATAGGAAGCGAACCAAGACTGGGCATTCCCAGCAATGCCCATCTCAGCCAAGGTGGAGAGGAGTATTTTGTGGTTGACCGTGTCGAATGCTGCAGACAGGTCAAGAAGGATCAGGACAGAGGAGAGGCGTGAGGCTCTTGCAGTGGCGAGTGCCTCCGTCACAGTCAGGAGCGCAGTCTCTGTTGAGTGCCCGGATTGGAAGCCAGACTAGTGAGGGTCTAGCAGGTTGTTCTGATGGAGAAAAGAGGTTAGTTGTTTAAGCACTGCTTGCTCAAGGGTTTTGGACAGAAAGGGTAGAAGCGATACGGGTCAATAATTCAGTACATCTGAGGTGGATTTCTTGAGGAGTGGGGTAACACGAGCCATCTTGAAATCAGAGAGAACATGACCAGAGGCAAGAGAGGAATTAACAATGGAGGACAGATAGGGAAGGATCTCGCTGGAAATGGATTGGATGACTGTAGATGGGATGGGGTCAAGTGGACAGGTGGTTGCACGATGAGAGGTGATGAGTTGTAGTACATCGGAGTCCTCCAGCATCTCAAAGGAGGTCAGTGTGGCTGTGGGTTTGTCCCGGGGGGTTGGGGGGCTCACTGGATGGGCAAAGGAGTTCCGGATTGTAGCCACCTTTCCTTCAAAGGCGGCCAGAAAGTCATCTGCGGAAAGGGAAGAGGGAGATGGGGGTGGAGGAGGAATGAGGAGGGAAGAGAAGGTGGAGAATAGTTTGCGTGGGTTAGAGACACATGCACTGATCTTAGATTGGAAAAATGAGGCTTTAGTTGATGTGAGGGCAGATGTGAAAGTCGCCAGCAGAGTATGATATGCGGTCAGGTCATCAGAGGATCGGGATTTCCTCCACTTCCTCTCTGCAGCCCGCAGTGATGTTCTGCTGGAGCGTAGTGACTCAGTAAGCTATGGGTAGGGGGGTGAGGACCGTGCCGGTTTGGAGAAAAGAGGACAAAGTGAGTCGAGGGACTGGGAGAGGCAGGAGTTGAAGGTGGAGGCAGCAAGATCAACTGGCAGGTTAGAGAAAGAAGCAGGAGGGGGAAGTGTAGAGAGAGCAGTGGAGATGAGGGAGGATTTTTTGTTCCCTTTGTTCCCCTTAAGTAAAGTCTCTGTTTTGCCTACTTTTGGAGTTTGAGTTTTTCCTCTGCGTTTGGGTCCTAACCCCCCCCCCCCCCACACCGTGACACATATGAATTCATTAACAGTTTTAGTCTAATTAACATTAGCAGTGATCACTTTATGAAGACATTAAAAGTAAATATAAAATAAATATGCTATTAAAATGACTGGATTACAGGAAATGTTCTTATATCATTCCTTGAAATGTTAATGGGAACCAATATACAAATCCACCAACCTACCAAAACACCTCCCTATATACCTGACAGATTCATTTCAACAGGAAAATTAAGAATTTTATACTATAAAATCATGCCTAATATCTAACCCAGTGTACTTTTAGATGACACTAGGGCTAATCAAATTCACACCCAGTTCGGTTACAAATGGCAGCAACAATAAAAGTAGTTAGTCCTGCTAAAAGCAGGTATCTGGTCATCTGTTCTTAAAAAGTCAATGAGCGGTGAAGTGCATGTGTAACAGGAATTAGATTCAACAACTGGTAGTTATAAATTGGGATAGTAACAAGTACTTAATTTGCACTCACAGTTGGCTAGCACAATAGAGGATATTTCTTCATTTAATATGAACAGAATAAAGCATATATGCTTTGACACACATGTTTTGATTGCAGTTATGCTTTTTGTTTGTGAACCATTGTATAAGCGGGATGTCCAAGCGCCTGAGCATTACAGTTTGAATGCCCTGGTGCTGTACTTTCGTCAATTGTAATGAAAACATGCGTTTCAAAATATGCGATTCCTTTGCAAAAGAAATGTTAGCCTACTTAAGTATTCTAGAAAATATCCCATACCCTATTGGCTACCACCTAGCAAGGAATGCCTCTTCTTGAAGACTACCACAACTGGGCTACCAAATATTAAAATTCTGTCTGGTTTTAAGTCCAAATGGTTTCACAGCATGCTTTTTTTATATCACAGATATCTAGCTGGCCAACTACTGAATTATATTAGAAAACAGAGGCTAAAATATAAAACAAAGGCTAACATATAAACGTATAAGCTGTAACTAGACTAGCTGCCCTCTATACAGTTATTTACGGACATCAAACTAACACTGTTGCAAGTATGATATTGTAATTGTTGGGTTGCTTGCTCTTACAAATTTCCACTTTATTTATCAAGTCAGACTGATCGATGTGCATTCATTTAGAACGGTGTTTGAACTTTTCAGATGCTAATACTTTGGGCATATTCGGGCATATATGGAGAAATAATACACATTTCCCAGCCAATCAGAATTTAGTATTGAGTCAAGCCATTGTGCATTGGTTTTGTGGGTGCGCAAAATTTGTGAGATGAAAATAAAATTATTTGTGTCATATTCAACACTGACTGTGTTTATTAACACAATAAACTAAGCATTAAGACTTTATTATGATGGAAAGACTTGGGTACTGATAACCGTTGTTATTTGTTCATTTATTTTCTATATAACCAGTCTGGCCAAGGTACGTTCTAAAAATAGACTCTACCCCATACTTGGAATCGAGCACATTATGCGATCCCTCGATCTGTGAAATAATTGAAAATCACTATCCGTAATTGGTAATCATGCAGAAATGGAACAATTACATTTCTTCAAAATAAACATAATTTACACATGATTTTACCCTGTCCATTGCAGATAAGGAACTGGAACTGTAAAGGCTGCTTCATACTTTCCGCAAGGGTCCGCTTTGGTCCTCGTGACGTAAATGTCGTCATCTGCCCATGTCTGGAGGCTCCGCGCGGACCCCTATGCAGACGTCCGCGTGCAGCCCAAAATTTGTGACCGCATAGCAAGTGCGCATGCTCCACATAAAATTTAATGGATGCTTGTTTTGAAGAGAGTTGTGCGAGGAGATCCGCCGTTACCCACATTTATATTGTCTATCTGGGCATTCATAAAAATATTATTTCACCACTAAAAAATTGTATTTCATCATAGCTACAAGATAAACCTGACAATAGCCCTAAGATATGCCAATACAGCAGTGAAAACGCTGCTGAATGAATAACGAAATAAACGAGACAAAGTTTTAAAAAATGATACCATGTCATTCTACAGTCAATATCTGGGACTAAATATTGAATAAATATACAACCTTCCCATTGGTTTTACACGTAGAGATGTCCCTTTTGAGACTGAGTGGTAATATATTGTCTTGGACAATTTGTGATGCCTAGGTACCTTCAAAATAACTGTGCGTAATACCACACCTGTTGTTTACGGCGTCACCCTTTTTAGTAGTCTGGCTTGATTGACAATTCATTTATTCAGTAGGTGAGAGTATAAGCTTTCTAACGATGTATAGCATGTCTAATTTTGCTTTTGGAATAGCGTTTTATAGGTCAGCGTAACCAAAAATATTCTTCTCGCATTCACTTGCATTCACTCTGTGGTAATGGAACTGGAAATGGAGTATAGATCGGGAAATGCGTATGCGTGGAACGCCAGACCGACGCGGACCCTCAATTGTAGTATGAATGGAACCGGGTGCGCGTCTGCGCGTCTGCGCCACCGGACAGGTCCGCAGCTGTCTGCGGATGAGCAACGCGGAAAGTATGAAGCAGCCTTAGGCTTAGGTTGGGGCAGAGTTGTCAACATGCTCAGAGATCATCTGCTTCATGACCTCCAGCTGAGACTTGTCCTAGTAGGATGGATAAAATATTTTCAGATTGCAGAAGTACAAGTCATTTAATACAAATGTTTTTGTTAATGCTATTTAAATTCAGGGGATGGGTTAGTTAATGGTCGCCATGGGGTTGTGCCATCATCATGGTGTATCAGTCAGAATACATATCAGTCATAACTCAACAAGACATTGTTCCAAACAGTTCAGATTTATTATTGTTGCACACCTCACAAAATAAAAAATAAATATAGAAAAATGATTTCCTATAAACTTAAATAGAGATCATGTGGCACAAGCTAACTCAACCTATCCATGAATCCCCCTGGGCCTTTATTCCCAGGCATGCTAGTCTCTGTAATAACACAAAACATAACATAACATAACAACAAGAACAGGCTATGCAGTGCAACAATGCTCACCATTTCCCCCCCACTAGAGTGCACCTAGTGTTTGGTTTATCTACAAACTAGATGGTATCTAGCATACAATAGGCGTAATTTACGGGGGGCAGGGGGATATGTCCTCTCCACTTTTACAGATGGCTGTTTTTGTCTCCCCCACTATTCAGAAAATTAAAAATGGGGAAAATATGTGTGGCTTTACATGAAAAGTGGCATGGACAACGCATAAACAGCACCCATTCAAAGAGCCCTTCCCCATGAACTGTGGCCCTTCCTCTTCCTCCTCTCAAATTAAAATTCAAATTCATATGAGCTTTATTGGACTGATTATTGGTACAGCAATAATGAATATACAGTCTAAGTGTTGTGTTCGACAGGATTGGATTCAGATTGGGCATGTCCTAGCCGATACCCGATCCACAAAATACAGTGGTATTGGGAGCCGATACTAATCCATGGATCACATTTGGAGATCCATAGTATCAATACCTCATTTTAGAACCATGTCCATAATATGCCTGGGTCCTCTTCTCCCACATTCTGTCTCTTCCTCCTTTCCTCCTCCACCTAGATGTTTAGGCTGTTGACCATCTGGTTGAACTCACAGAGGTGTGACCTTTGAGGTTGCTGGTCTCCTGCCTCTTTAGCGTGGCTGATGGTAATAGGGACATAAAATATATGAAAACAGAGGAGGTTAATTGTAAGTCTAGCAAATTACTTCAGCCACGCATTCAAGAGCAACGTACATGTTGCTTGATCACCAGGTTGACATCCTCTCAGTTTGGACAAGCGACTGAGATGGGGAAGCATATCTGATTTGAGGTGGACACAGCAACAGATCTGTATGTAGTACAGAATGTGTACAGGCCCCATGCCACAGGATCTTTCTTGATGGCCACCTCCTCTACATGTGCTGCCAGCACAGCTGCCAGGTTCCTTCTCAGGTTTGAGATGTTTAGTTTTGTGAAAGCAATCTTTTGTCCTTCACCTCCTAATGACAAATAGCAAGGCAATAAAGTTGAGCTCTTACAAGTGTTTTTCTTTAAATGGGTAGACTTAGAAGTCACTTTGATGTGGTCCACTACAAGTGAAGTAGCAACAGCATGGAGCATTGCTGTACGATTAGCACAGGTTACAAATTTTTTTATTTTATTTTAAATTTAACCTTTATTTACCCAGGGTAGGTTCGCTGAGTACAGATGCTTTTTTTCAGGAACACCCTGCTTCACACTCATATACATTCACACCTGGGAGCTGCCCAGTACAACCACAATCCTCTATTGTTGGCCACTAAGCAGCTCCACTGGAGGAGAGAGAACATTGTTTTTAGCCAATTTTAAATCAGAGGATGATTAGGTGGCAAGTTTTTGCGAGAGTCAGATCTGGGATTTTAGCCAGGACACCGAGGAACCCCTTAATCTTTGCGAATAGTGTCATGGGATCTTTAATGACCACAGTGAGTCAGGACCTCCGTTCAACGTCTCATCCGAAAGACGGCATCTCCTACAGCACAGTGTCCCCGTCACTGCACTGGGGCATTGGGGTTCATTTGACCAGAGGGAAGATTGCCCCCTGCTGTCCCACCAAGATCTAGAGGTCTGCACACAGGGCACCTCTTCTGCAGCATCTCTGGAGACTAGAGCCAGGCGGTGGGCAGCGCAATTCACAGACACTAGCCAAGGCCATGTGTTGGTCAGCTGCTTGGCAACTCCATTCCACCACTCTGTTCAAATACATTAAATCGTGTTGCCCTCTTAATGGTTTAAATGACATATTACTTACAATGTATTTTTCATTTTTCTCTAATATTCTATTTAAAATATTTAAACTTAACACATACTTTTTAAAATGAAAGGGTTGAAGACTACCCATCAACACTGAAATGCTGTCAGTTCCCAAACCGAACACATGGTTGCCTGGGATGCCTTTTGTTCCCACCACTTTTCACACAGCTTCAACAATGGTGTCGGCATTCCCATCTTAAATGCAGACAATGTCCAAAAGCTGGTTAAAAAGCCACCCTTTTTTGCCAATGTACCTAAAACAAATTCCATCAGAATAATCATGTTATCCTTACACAATGTCTGGTTGTAATTATTAACTATTAATAGAAACATGGCCAAATTACCTGATGTGGATGTCCAGTTGCTTGGTCATCGCAACATCAGTTGACTCAGCCATTTCCATGCCAATGGCCTGTGAAGAGAGGACAACCTGCCGGATGGGTTCTTCAACCACACGGGCCAGGATATGCAGCATCTCACCCAGTATTTTGATGTGACCTGTAATTGGCCCTCTAGTCAATCTAAAATAAATTATTAGTGAAACCAATTTTATCACTAACCAATCACATGGGAAATAAATATTTATTTTTTATTCAAATATACTGTACTTTCAGATTTGAGAAATAATCACATCCAAGCAGCTTGCCCAGGTCCAGCAGAGCAGAGTATTTGGAGTGATTACTGGCCAATTAATTTTGCAATGAATCAGTGGCCCTGTTCAGACCTGGCATTAAAATGCGTCTTCGGTGATCCGATCACAAGTGGACAGCTCTAACTACAGGTGTGAATGCACCCAAGACGCACTGAGGATGCATTGAGATCCGAACACTCAGACCACATTCGGAGGTGGTCTGGGTCGCATATGGCCACATTTTTTAGCAGTGTGTACACAAATGCGTCCTGGGCCACATTGAAGGACCGCCTAGTCAACTGACTCTGTGGTAGCAGTGAAAGACGCTGCACCTAAAGAAACGTTGTCAATGATTTTTCGGAATTTCTTGGAAAATACTATTATTATTGAGAACTTCTGGATTTCTCAGCATAATGACAGATATAAAGACTAAACAAACTCACCCAATACTGTCTTCAAATGGATCCATGCCAAAGAAAAGGAATTATTCATCCTCTCAAAAAGCTTTTACTAACAAACTTTTAGTAGCCTAGCATGCACTCTGGCTGGCACTGTCTCCCATTGCTTCCCCGATGTTCAGACCCTCCCCTCACTGATAAAAACTAGACCCTATGGTGTCGGATTACTTGCATCGCCATGGATGTCGCTTGCCGTAAAGAAGTTTACTAGATGTCGTAACACTTAGATTTGGAGCTCCAGCTCTTCCGCACCCCAACTAATACAAAAGTCCAAATGGCGGGCAAACAATATGGCGGACATAGGTGGTCCCAATAGCAAAGTTGTAGAGCACGTTCAGATGCACCGACATAGGTGATTTTTAGTGCCTGAGTAGTGGGGGGCCATAGGAACCCACCTGCCAAATTTGGTTGCTCTAGGACGTATGGTTGCTGAGCCTCAGACACTTTTAGCGGAGAAAAATAATAAGAATAATTAAAGCCGCAAACGGCGTTTGGGAGGGGTCCAAGCATTGGGCATACATGTTTTTTGGCAGTATTGTGGTTGCTATGGAGCGATTTTAAAATGGTTTTGTTGTCATGATCATATATGTTCATCCAACATATGTATTGAATATCATGATGATTTTAGGAAATATTGATGACTTATGGGCAATTTTGTGGTAAGAGACATGTTTCGTCGATGTTAGAGAAGTGTGTTGGTTGACAGCGGGTATAATGTGTATGTGACTGGGCCCATTTATATTGCGTTTATGTAGGTTGTTCTGCTGAGGCTGTGTATCTGATTTGGTGCTGAGTGGGGCAAAATTGAAAAAGCCTTGTATAAAAACCTGTTTTTCAAAAAAGTAAAAGTGGTGGGCAAAGCATATGGCGAACATAGGTGGATACAATGGCAAAGTTGTAGAGCATGTTCAGATGCATAGGTGAATGAAGTTTTGTGTTGATGTGGCTTATGGTGTGGGATTTATGGGCTTTTTAAGCATGACCGTTTGTTAGAGTGGCACCATCTGGTCGACATAGGTGATTTGTAGTGCTTGAGTAGTGGGGGGCATAGGAAGCCATGTATCAAATGTGGTTGGTGTAGGACGTATGGTTGCTGAGTCTGAGAAACTTTTAGCAAAGAAAAATAAGAATAATCCTAACAGAGACAAGAGGGTTTCAGCAGCTTTGCTGCTTGGAGCCCTAATGAGAACTAGATAGTATAGATGGCAGTAATATTGATTCCCTTTGCAGATGAGGTAGCATGACATGGCTTGTATCCAAGATCTGTAGTTTCATATGATACCACTACTGTCAGGGTAGCTTAAAAAATGGGCCTGCTTGAGGTAGACTGTAAAATACAAATGCGGCTAAGTATAAAATGAAGTCTGTACAGTGTGTTAAGAAAGTTTTCGTAAGACAATGTGAGAATGGTAAAGATGTAGTGATTTTTAGTCCACGAAGTCCAGTCAATGTCGTTAAGGATAATTGCATATTTAAATGTATTATTTAATGTAACCAGTAATAGGATAAAAGTAATTGTTTATTTGAAAGTGTTTTGGAAAGTGACACAGAAAAGACTGGGAATTGCAAATAAAATGGCAAGTGATGAGAAAAACACCAAGTAAAAATGTATGCAAATAAAAAATGTGAAAAGACAAATGAAAATCATGAACAAAATGGCAAGAGATCAGAAAACACCAAGTGAAAATCTACGGAAATAAAACATGTGAAAAGAAAAATCACAAATAAAAAAGGCAAGAGATCATAAAAAGATAAAGTAAATTTTTTAAATTGTAATATAAATAAAGAAAAAAATACAGAGTAAAATCATAAGTAAAATGGCAAGAGAGCACAAAAATGCAATATAAATGTAATATACGAAATAATGCACATGGGCCATCCAATTATGGGTCATCCCCTGTATGCCCCTCTCCACAGAATTAGATTGTATTTTTAGCAGTAGCTGACTGGGGGGGGGGGGGGGGGGGGGGTTCAACTCACAATCCTTGTAATGAGGAAGGAATAACTGTAGAATACTGTGGTAATATTTCTCAGGATTTTTTTTGCGTGAGAAGCAGGCATAACGCACAACAGCAGCGTCTGTGCGTGTCCTCTTCATTACAAAATAAGTCCTTATTCTGTTTTATGGTGTTAGGTGATGACTTGTCTGATTTTGACAGAATTCTGTACTGTGATGCAAAGGTTGCCAAACACATTTCAGAAAATGCTTCTGTTTTTGGTCTTCCTTTGTATTTGTCTGTGATGCTGTTCATCCATATGCTGTCTTTTTCAGTGTTAATACATTCAAGTCTTTTCTGAAGAAGATGAAGTGGAAGACTCATTTTGATAGGATGTTGACCAGTTGGAATGAACTGAACCTTTCTTGATCCCTCTTTGAGTCTCATATTTGTTAATCAGTATATGCTCTCTTGTGCAGATACTTCTCGGTTATGAAGATAAACACTGCCAAGTTTCCGTAAGGCTAGTTTGGCATCCATATTATTTGAGGCCTCTTTTTGTGCTCGTTGTAGCAATAATCTCATTTCTCTCTCTTGCTTAGATATATAAGATATTATATACACAATGCAAGAGTAGGCATCAACAACATACTGAATATCCATATTTGCATTCCAGCATCTGAGAAGTTGTGTGTTATACTGATTTACCCAAACATCGGATGGTTTTCTCTGTAAAACAAGATTGTTTTTTTTGTCATGCGTATGTATGCAGCTTCAAACAGCTCCTGGAATATACCAATAGATGCAAAGAGGGAATCTGCAGAGTCAAAAGATGCGTCAGCATTCATCACAACTTGCCGTACTCTCTTCATAATCTGTCCTGCAAGTTCCATTGAAAGCCTTGGATGATTGATTTGTTGTTGTGGTTCTTTTTGGTTAGGCTCACTACTGTGGTGCATTTGTTCTTCAGAAATTTTATTCCTTGTGATTAAAGTGTTTTTTGATGGTGGCCGTGGGAAGTTAAAGCGACAGACAGTTTTTTCTGCAGCTCTTTGAATGCCTTTTGCTGTGTTGTTGCACAGTAGAGACAATGTCGTGCATTTCCTTATCATCAACAGGTGGCATTTCACATGTCACATATTGATCAACAAGTGCTACAACATCTGCATCATCAGCTTTATAAACTTGAGGTGCATTTTCAACCCAGAATAGGCAATGAGTATGAGGTGAACCTCGTTGTTGAAATTCCCTCTGTAGAAGTAGTCAACAATTTTTCCAATTGGTTGAGCTGGTGACATGATGACATCTTTAAGGAAACAATGAAAACGATAATCAAACATTCTGGCAGCTGTTACGGGATTTTTTCTCAAGAGATCACATCTCTCTGACCAGTCCAGATCATCGGCATTTATATGTTTCCCTTCTAGTCGGAGGAAAATTTCCAATGTCTCTTTCCATGGCATGTCAGCTGAGGAAATTGAACAAAACCATGTTGGGATTCCAAGTTGTCTGACCATTGCAAAAAGATCTTTCTGAACACTTTGCCAGAAAGCAGGTGTGCCTCTGACAGGTTTCATGAATTTGTATCCCTCGTCAAAATTGAGAATTCTTTGAAGTGAATGTTTGTTCATTAGCGTGTCTGATGTAATTTTTCTGCCAGAGTCGTATCCTTCTCTTAGTGCAATAGATACATTTGAGACCACTTGGTTAATCTCAGATAAATATTGTGCATAAAAAACGTAGTCCAGGTTCTTTGCAAATCTCCCATCTGCATTGAGTATCCGGTTCTTCAAATATCTACACAAGGTCAACTTTTCTTCGCTAGTATCATTAAAAGTACCGGTTCCTTTGGGGAAAAGAACAGGAAAGCATTTTGATTCATTGCCTTCATTGGTTAATAATCTGACTGGGTTGTTGTCTTGTGCTGGGGCCAGAGACAAAATTCCATCAAAGTGCTGATCCATCACCTCTTGGACAATATCAACAGGTTGTAAACATGTATCCTTGAACATTCCATGTTGCTGTGTATCATGTATTGTTTCATCAATGTCTTCATCATCTGGTTTTGTTTCAATGGATTGTTCATCATTAGCGTTTTCTGGATTAACCTCAACACAGGTTTCATTGTCAAAAGACATAGCTTCACGTGTGCTGTATGTCATCATTTTCATTGGGTTGTTCAATTTTGTTCAGTGGATTAATCCATTGTTGAAGGTTCGTTGTTGAAGGTAATATCTTTATACCATGGGTTATGTTGTTTCAAGTACGAGAAAGCTTTATGAATAGCAGCAGTGTTTACATATTGATATTCATAGTGGCCTTTGTATGTTAACTTTCTCTTTAATTTCACACATTTCCTTCTGGTAATATTGTACTGTTTCAGATTTTCCTTGTGTTGTTGATCAGTGGCACATTTGTCTATGCTGTATTGTTTTGTATTTGCACGGTGTTGTTGATCAGTGGCATATTTGTCTATGCTGTATTGTTTCGTAGTTGCACAGTGTTGTTCATCAGTGGCATATTTGTCTATGCTGTATTGTTTTGTACTTCCACGGTGTTGTTGATCAGTGGCATATTTGTCTATGCTGTATTGTTTCGTAGTTGCACGGTGTTGTTCATCAGTGGCATATTTGTCTATGCTGTATTGTTTCGTACTTGCACGGTGTTGTTGATCAGTGGCATATTTGTCTATGCTGCATTGTTTTGTACTTGCGTGGTGTTGGTCATGAGTGGCATATTTGTCTATGCTGTATTGTTTCGTAGTTGCATGGTGTTGTTCATCAGTGGCATATTTGTCTATGCTGTATTGTTTTGTACTTGCACGGTGTTGTTCATCAGTGGCATATTTGTCTATGCTGTATTGTTTTGTACTTGTGTGGTGTTGGTCATGAGTGGCATATTTGTGTGCACTGTATTGTTTCACATTTGACCGTTGTTGGGCATCAGTGCCGCATTTGTTTATGCTGCCTTCTTTGATGGTTTTCTTGTAGTTTTCATCTTCATTGTATCTTTTAATTCCTCTTTTATTTTTTGCATCTCGGAATTGTTTGTTTATTTCATATTGCTTGTTTTTTCTGTCAAGCTCACGTCAACTTGAAGAACTCCTTATCTGATGTGACTGTGGCCATTCATTGGATTTGTTGCAGAGTTTAGTGCATTGGTCAGAATTGTGTTGCTTCACGCATGTAACTACTTCGTAATGAGATGCGTTGCAGTGTTTTAGGTATATAGCTCTGTGAATTGTCTTTCCATTTGCTGTGGAATACTTGAACCACTGGTTGCGACTGTATGTGAAAACATCAACTCCAAAGAGATCTGCAGCTGCTTGTATTTCCACCTCAGTTGCCCAAGTTTGAATATATTTCATGCGTGATGCTTTCAAATAGTTTTCAACAGAAAAATATCCATCTCTGAGAATAGGAGCATACTGTGATGCGTTTGTTTCCATATGTTTAACCACAGCTAGTCGCATTTTTCTGTGAGGACCTTCACTTCCACTAATAGAAAATGACAAAGCTCTGAAAAAGCAGTTACCATCACCTACAATAGCCTTTGTCTCACAAGGATCATTCATTGGGACATTCATTGGAACTGGTTCTTGTGTATCAACATATTGTCAGGACCTCTGCCTGAGTTTCCGTTGTGTTCCTGTTTCTTTATTTTGTTTTCCATTTTTTATTAGTTTTTATTAATTGCGTGTTTGCTTTTTCTGTGTTTGTGCGAGTGCAGGGGGTGTGCTTGGGTTTTCGTTTTAGGTTCCTGGTTCCCGCCCATGCTCCGCCCCAGTCCTGTCCGTGCCTCATCATTCTATCAAGCCTCGGCGGCCATCACCACCTGCTACTCATCTTCCACTTAGTTTCTGTTGCTATATATTTCTGTTAGCCCTTTTACCTGTGCCAGATCGTGCCTCTGTACTTACTCAGTTGCCGTTCAAGCTTTTGCCCTGTCTCTCGTGTATTCCCGGTTTTTGATTCCTTGCCTGTTTGTGACTACGTTCTTTAGCCTGCCTGCTCTGTACTTAGCTTTCGGTATTTTTCGACACTTGCCTGTACCCTCGACCTGATTTTCGCTCCGTTTTCTGTACCTTTGCCTTTTGGATTTTTCGACCTGTGCCTGGTTTTGCTACTACGAGACTGTTTGTCCCTTTTACCCTGTTTTTGGTGTTAATAAATCGCCACTTTTTCACCTGAGCTTTTTGTCTGCGCTTTTTGTCTGACACATATTGAGGTGAGTTGTGGATGATGTTAATTTTTGAACAAAGTGTTTTTTTTGCTGCACAGTGAGAGGAGAGAATGTGAGACATGGGCTTTCCATTTCATTGACAAAAACAACTTCATCTGCACTTGGATTAGGCATTGTTGGATTGCTCTTAGATTTCATGTCGTAATGTAATTGACATTGTTTTGATCTGCTTAAATGTACCATCAGCCTTTGAAACGCCTTTTGACAGCCCTTGCATACATCTAGGGAAGTTATTGTTATGGTATCACTGGTATTATTGGCTTCATGTAAATTGTGGGATTTAGGACCTATATTCTGAATCTGGAGATTACTGGTGATAGCTGAAAGATCTGTTATTTTCTGGTTTTCTGTGGCCTGTGTACATATGGTTTTATTTGTTGTGGGACAATCGCTTTCTGTGTTGTGTAAATCATTTCCAATGAGCTCAAACATTTGTGCTAAAGACCTAGGAGTCTTATAGGTGCCAGTCTTGTATGCATCCACCAAAACAATTGTTTTGTCAACATCAACATTAGAAACAGGAATGAGGCTTTCAAAATGATGGCCATTGTATGCCAACACCAATGGAACATGAGTATCTCTTGCATTTGCTGGATCTATTGCATCTGCAGATATTACATATATTGGACTATGAGGTTGAGCATTCGTTGTTTTCCAAGGTGTTTTGAAAACAAGGATATCTTTCTTAGTAGTATGAGCACAACTAAGGATAGCCATATCACCAAAATAGTCAAGGTCATATTGGTTAGTTGTTTGCAAAGTTTGCCATGCTTCTCTCCACTGCTGTTCTGTATATACGTTTGGATAGTATGGAGATGCCTTAATTTTCTGTTCACCTACAATATTCCAGACCTTTCTATAGTGCTCAGGCCTTTCTGTCAAATTTTCTGGAAAACATTCTCTTGCATTTATGTTATCAATAATGGATTCATACAAGCAATTACCATTGGCCTTGTTTGGATTGCCACTTCTAAGTTGGATACCATGCTGCTCTGCTCTGCTAATTGCCGTCTGAAATATTGAGTTGCCTTCACCTATACCTCCTTTTATGTGGTTCTTGCCCTTTTTTATGGCAAGTACTGCAGCTGGTCTGCTGTTTATTTCCTTTTGTTTGTTTTCAATATCAGCATGAGCTACTGTCTGTAAGCACACTGTCTTATTATGGCGTGAATCTCCCCCACTTGTGTCATGCACAGAAGGCATCCCCCCTTTGTTGTCCAGTGTATTTGGTGTCTTACTTGTGAATGATTTCACCCCATGTGGCTTACAAGCTATTGGCAATGTGTTGTCATCACGCACTTTTGCAATATTAAACTTTTTGGGACATTCAAAAGTGGGCTGGAAGGGAACACAGAAATTAGATACCATCACCCAGCTATATACCCCGTGTATGTGTTGTGTATCCTGAAGCCCTTTGCATACTTCTGAAGGCATGTGACCCCCTTGCCCCTGACCAACAACACTTCCTTCATCCCTACCAAACTTCTGTTTCTGTACTATTTGACTACCCAACTCCTGTTTCAGTGCTCTCTCAGTAGGCAACTCCTGCTTCTATTCTGTCTGTGTAACACTGGTGTGTATGTTTCCTATCTTTCTCCTCCTTACTACCTTGTCCCTAACATCTTCCTGTCCTAAAACTTCTTTGACCCTGTCAACTACTACCAAAGGCCTACGACCCACATGCCCTGAACCAGCAGCACTTTTTGACGTGCAGGGATTTCTTCTCAGCCACGGACTGAGGTGCTGGGTCATGGACAGGCTTGGCATTCTGGCGGTAGGCCGAAGGGTAACATAGGATGTATATGTCAAAGATGCGTTCCATCCTACCCCCGTTGACAATTCGCTGTAAACACAAGTTGATGTTAGGAGTTAATTACGTTGAATACTTACAGAATACTTTTTAGAAAACGTAATTGAACAGTTCAACAAAGTGTATACATCAACAGAAACGTACTTTCTGTATGTCAACAAACAGTCCTTTGGCAGCATGCTGACGTATACAATGACGCCGGTCCCGAACCTGCATCCTCACATCTAGAAACAAGCACAAACAAAATGACTTAAATGAAATATGGGTCTCCACTATAACAGTAACACATCGGGACACAGACACATTGGCATGCAAGAATTACCTGGAACAGTAGGCACCAGATGTGTCCATTGGTCATGGTCAACATACTTCATTTTAACAGCTGCACACAAGAACATACAGATGTATAGGTTTAGAAAAACCAAAAAAAAAGAAGAAAAAAACAGAGACAGAACATTGTTCAAACATTGGACACCACTAACAATGGACAATTTTATGTAACACACAGAGCAGTTATTACCTGGAAAGGGCCGATAGGATGTTGCTGAGCATTGAGATCGATCAACACACTGTAGCTGTGATGAAGTACCACGCTCCTTCTTGTTTTTGTGAAAGCATCATTTGAGTGTAGGATGCACTCTAAGTGGTACAGGATTGACAGGGGTGTGCAGGATGCTGTATGAAGTGTTCCAAATGAAGTCCGCAAGGAGTGGCATACCTTCGTCATCACTTACGTGTACCAAATCCTGACACCACAGATGCCTTAAACAAGAAGTAATGACAATAATAATTAAGTCCCAGAGAAACATGCATAAGAATGTACTATGTACTCCAAGAACAGTGATGTTGTCTGCATTTATAGCAGAAAACATGAACACGTCATAAACAATTTGCTGTTGAATTGAGTAATTCGACTCTCATCGTCATTTCCATATAATCGCAAAATGACAAGAATAAATACAATGAAAACTCGGAGGACAGACATTGACACGTCTGGGTACCAGCGCTCAGTGGCGCGCTGCCTAACTATGAAGCTATTATATAGTCTATGCTGCTGCATACCATCTTTTCTTCAACATCATTCCGATACTTTTATTTGTTGGATTGATAGGGAAGGCATAAGTTTGTACAAGGCAATGCACGCGCTTTTACGGAGATACCCGACATTGCCTTTTACTTTACTCAGTGGTTGTCATTCTGTTCGAGCATTTATACTCTGTTTATACTGTACATCCTGTCAATATTGTTCATATTGTATACACCTTTCCTTTTCATACCTTTCATATTCTATATAGGCTATATATATAATACATATGTACACACACTGCATTGGACTTTACTGCTTCTTTTGCACTTCAGGTGACATGCTTACTGCATTTCGTTCTCCCAGTACTTGTAGTCTGTGCAATGACAATAAAGTTGAATCTTATGTAAAGTAATGATGCTGGCCACTGTGCTCTCCTGTCTGACTGAGGATGACAGATATGAAACGCTGTTGGCGCATCATCCAAAAACGGTTAAATAAATGAACAGATGAGTAATACAAACATTTTGCATTGATGTTAAAAAATGTATATACAGTTTCACGGCGTAAAAGCCTGGTTTTTTATTTTCCCTTCGTGTCCCCCCACTACATGGTAGAATCCGGCGCCAGTGGGTGTTAGGTGTCAGCAATGGTTCTAAGGTGACGAGACTACCTGATGACATTACGAATGGCAAAAGGTCGCAGAGTACTTAATAATGAGCGAGAAGAGCTGGGCCACACAAATAATACAATGGCTGAAGGAGCACCTCAACACGCGTAGCCATCCAAGTTGCCAACGGTACACAGTGAAGAGGGGAAACAGCTGCGGGAAAAATTCCAGCTACTTGTTGTAAGTGCAAGCCTATATACTAAAATCAGCAGTAGGCTACATTATGAGTATACAACTGTTGAATGGCATATAGGTGGCGGTATAAATAACATGAACCAATACTTCAATCAGGGCGTACAGTGACGGTTTATATTTTAATGCCATATTACAGTATGCCTGCCGAGACGAGTCTGCCAGTCGGGACGAATTGGCAGCAGAGGCCTTAAAGTCGGCCACATGGGCACTCGCCACTATAGTGAGATTGGAGCGGCAGAACCGCGCCGCCAACCAGCGAAGTCGCCATCTGCACGAGCGACTGGTCAATGTGCAGCACAAGCTACAGGCCTCTGAGTTGGAAGTAACAAAGCTCCAAGCGACCGTGGCTTTGCAGTTTGATGGTACGTTGCTACTCTGGAAGAGAAATCACGTATTTGTCATGTTAAAGCAAACACCGATCGCCTGACAATAAATAACGGTTCAATTAATGTGTTCCTTGAGATCGCAGAATGGCGACCACAGCTCGTGCAGATGTAGAAGAAGAAGCAGATGCAAGCGCAGACAGTGAGCCTACTCACAACCAACTGCCAGAATGACGGAGGCCACAAAATACAAACACTGACTATTCCTATGTGTCACCAACCCTTGCACCGTTTGGTGAAGCCGCAGCACTCATATTGTGTACATATGTGCGTGCACATTATGTTAATGACAATAAAATTGCATTTGTCCCACGTTTCTTTTCAATCGTGTGAGTCTCTCCTCCAAACTGTGTAAATGTCTGCTGCATTTTCTCAGAGTATCGACTTTACATAACTGCACGGCCAGATGTATTCACTCCCATTTCTCCCGTAGTTTTCAGACACGCGAGCAATGAAAATTGCTAACCGATGCCAAAACCTATAGCCGAACTATGAAGCTAGTCTATGCTGCTGCATACTATCTTTTCTTCAGCATCATTCCGATACTGTTATTTGTTGCATTCATAGGGAAGGCATAAGTTTGTGAAAAGCAATGCACGCACATTTACGCCGATACCCGCCGTTGCCTTTCACTTTGTTTTACATCTACCAGTATGCTTTGCTTATACTTTTCTGAGTAGCAGCTGTCTATATCTCGGGTTTTCCCCACATTTGATTCGCCAACAGCTTAGCGGAGCACGTACATTCCGAGACAGATATGAACTCCAAAATCTGTCCAAAAAGTAATATAATGCTTGTTGTCTACTGTAAAGCATATAAATGAGCCCCCCATGAAGGTATAACATGGAACATCGCCATCAGATTTTAAAATAACTCGAAATATTGTCACAAAATGCTGTACAGTACATGTGTAATAATTAGAGCCCGACCGATGCCAGATTTTTGGGTCCGATGCCGATCCCGATTTTGGAGAGTCCTAGCCCACCGATTACCGATGTTTTGACTGATATTTTGTCAAAAAGTGCAACATTTTCAAATCAATTTGAAAAACTTATATTTTATTAAAGTTTATATATTTAAGAACATTTAACTTATAAGCAAACAAATAAAAATAAACACACAAAGAACTTTTCAGATAAAAAAAGTAAAAGATGATATTAAATTAAATATATATATTAACACCATCTTTAAGTGTGTGAAATCAAAATAACTCCACACCTTGCTTTTACTCCTTTCTTTTCCAGCCATCTATAAAAATTAATTTTTAAAAATCAGTTTTCCAGTTTCAAACATGTATTTTTATGAATATTATTATTGTTGTTGTTATTATTATTAATGTGTTATTATTATTTCTTAGTATGTATTCTCAGTAAATTAATTATATTTTCTTATTTTATTCCTACTACATGATCTCAAAGAGTAAGACTATCTAGCGAGCTTCCCTGTCCATAAGAATTAGGTGGTGAAAATAACTACAATGCACTCTGACGCGTGACTAGATGACACACTCGCCCGCAATAACGCATGAACTGGTTGATTCACTTCTCCAACAACAATCCTTCTCTCATGTTATCACGACAAAGCTAGATAACATGGCTTAAAATGATCCATGTTAGAAGTGTTTTATCTGCATTTTTACGGTCTGGTTAGCTTGCTACGATGACTCGTGACTAGATGACACACTCGCTTGCAATTACGCGTTGGCTATTGACACAGCATCATATAGTAGCTAATATCATTATCTCAGATAAAAAGACAAATGTGTGATGCATTCAATCACCATTTTATTTTGGCTGGTTATTTATTTGAGAATACAGCGATGTTCTCTGGAAATGTAGATCCTACGCTGCTTATGTGCTCACTGCCACTTCATAAAGGCTTGCTAGCCAGCTAGCTTGCTAAAGTGAACCAAATATGTTAGCTAGCTCGCTCGCTTGATAATGAGGATTGATAAACATAGTGGTCGTATGAATGCATTTCATTAAAAACTTTCACTGAATATACATACCTTTATTGCGGCAATCGAATCTGTGCAGACAAGTCTTGCAGTGGAGAATATTGGATGAGGCACGAGTGACAAACGTCTTATTAGAGAAGTAGCGCGTCAGCTGCTGCAGTTCACAGTTGTATTAGATCTCCCTCTACTGGATTCTAGTAAATAGCACTTACAACGTTCGAACAGACAAGTACAGATAAATAATCATTGTTTTTTTGTTTATTATACTTATTAAAAAATCGGTGCACATCGGCGGCATAACTGCCGATCCCGATGTCGTCAAAAAAGTCAAATAATGGCCGATATATCGGCCACACCGATATATCGGTCGGGCTCTAGTAATAATTAACTCTTGTATGTATTTCTGTACTCTCGTATGTTTTCTTGTATGGGGATGGCCGATATGAAAACAATTTTCAACCGTCCACAACGTTTTTCCAATGCGTCACAAAAAGTAAGCAATTACACAACTAACGCTTAGCCTACATTAGTGTGAAATATCCACATTATATAATACCACTAACGTATTTAAGACACTCAATTTCAAAAATGACGTATATAACCGAAATATTTTGAGCAGTAATACATAGCAATGATGCCATTTTATCAGTGTTCAGTAGATAGACACAGAGACAGTACATCAATGAAAGAGTCATGACCGCTTGTTTATCTCCAAAAAATGATGTCAGATAGGGAAAGATATGGCTTAGCTATGCCCAGAAGTCCTCAATAATAATAGTACTTCCCAAGAAATGACGCAATATCGTTGACAACGTTTCGTTAGTTGCAGCCTCTATACTGCTACCACAGACTCAAACAGAGAGAATGCCTAAGTGAATGCGATGATAAGAACATTTTTGGTTACCCTCACGTATAAAATGCAATTCCAAAAGCAAAATCAGACATGTTGTACATCGTTACAAAGCTTATACTCTCACCTACTGAATAAATGAATTGTCAATCAAGCCAAATTGTACTAAAAAGGGCGACAACGCCGTAAGCAACAGGTGTGGTATTACACACAGCTATTTTTGAAGGTAGCCGACCCAGGCGTCGCAAATGCGCGTATATTTCACAAATGGATTGTCCAAGACAATATATGACCACTCATTTGCAAAAGGGACATCTCTAGGCGTAAAACCAATGGTAAGATTGTATATTTATTCGTTATTCAGTAAGCAGTGTTTTCACTGCTGAATTGGCATATTTTAGGGCTAATGTCGGGTTTATCTTGTTGCTACGGAATATTAGCATACATTACATTACAGGCATTTGGCAGACACTCTTATCCAGAGCGAAATGCAACAAAGTGTATAATCATAATCAGGAACAAGTGTGTCGAAAACCCTAGAGAGAAGTACCGTTCCAAGTGCAGGGAACAACCGCATAGTTCAACTTGGACCCTGTAGGTTAAACTGATTAACACTAACACAAACAAGAACAGCAACAACGCAGTCTATGCAAAAATACAAGCGATAGCTAAGACGAGTTAAGTCACCTACAAAACAACTACCTAGTTACAACCCTAAGCTTACAGCCAATTTAGAGATTGAATTGAGAATACGATTTCTCTCAGCATAATGACGGATTCAAAGACTAAACAAACTCACCCAATATTGTCTTCAGATGGATCCATGCCAAAGAAAAGTAATGATTCATCCTCTCAAAAAGCTTTTACTAACAAACTTTTAGTAGCAAAAAACGAAATATCAACTTGCCACCCCTGCTACCTGTGTACCGTATTATTTATTTAACATTGGCAGACTACAGCATACATTGCGTCTTTTGTTTATATTCAATATTAGAAATTGCAGTAAGAAACTGCAGCTGTAGACACTAGATAGTTTGTTATGTTATGGCAGCAACGGAACGAAGCGGACTATACATGTATTGCCATCATTGTTTTATTATACCAGTGTGTTTTCGCGCGTGTGCACAGAAACTCAAAACATACCAATAAAATGGTTTAGCTATTTCTCAGCATAATGACGGATGGAGATGGGACAAAAATAATTTTCAACCGTCCACCATGTTTTAGCAACGTTCCAATACTCTCATCATCACTGTTCCATGGGTCACAAAAACTATTACACTAACGCTTACATTGCAGTGTGAAATATCCAGATTATATAATACCACTAACCTATTTAAAGACACTCAATTTCAAAAATAACGTATATAACCGAAATATTTTGAGCAGTAATACTTAGGCTACATAGCAACATGACATTTTATCTGTGTTTAGTAGTATAGAGACAGAAAATCAATGACAAAGTCCTATCCGCTTCTGTTTTGCGTCAGAAAACAATGTCAGATAGGTCTATCAGCAAAGCAATGGCTTAGCTATGCCCCGAAGTCCTCAATAATAATAGTACTCTCCAAGAAATTATGAAAATCCTTGACAACGTTTCGTTAGGTGCATCGTCTTTAATGCTACGCCACAGTGAATGCGCAAGTGAATGCGATAAGAAAATATTCCGTTACGCTGAACTATAAAACGCTATTCCAAATGCAAAATCAGACATGTTATACATCGTTAGAAAGCTTATACTCTCACCTACTGAATAAATGAACTGTCAATCAAGCGAAATTGTAGTCTACTAAAAACGGCGACAACGCCGTAAGCAACAGGAATCACAAACGGATTGTCCAAGACAATATATGACCACTCAGTCGCAAAAGGGACATCTCTACGCGTAAAACCAATGGTAAGATTGTATATTTATTCAATGTTTAGTCCCAGATATTGACTGTAGAATGAGATGGTATAATTAAAAAAAACTTTGTCTCGTTTATTTCGTTATTCAGTAAGCAGCGTTTTCACTGCTGTATTGGCATATTTTAGGGCAAATGTCGGGTTTATCTTGTTGTTACGGAATATTACATTACATTACAGGCATTTGGCAGACGCTCTTATCCAGAGCGACGTACAACAAAGTGTATAACCATAACCAGGAACAAGTGTGTCGAAAACCCTAGAGGGCAGTAGCCTACCGTTCCAAGTGCAGGGAACAACCGCATAGTTCAACTTGGACCCTGTAGGTTAAACTGATTAACACTAACACAAACAAGAACAGCAACAACGCAGTCTATGCAAAAATACAAGCAATAGTTAAGACTAGTTAAGTCACCTACGAAACAACTACCTAGTTACTGTCAGGGTTCTGTGTCTTCCCCCTGTCTTTCCCTTGTTGGGCCGCCAGATGGCGGCACTTCTGTTTTGTGTCCTGCTCCCCCTGTGTAATTGTATGATTGGTTTCTATTATTCCATTATTGGTTTTGGCTGTCTCGTTCTCCCTTCCCCCTCTGTGGCCTGATTGTTCATTGTGCCCTCCTGTGTCTCGTCAGTGTCTGTCTATTTAAGTTTCCCTTCCCCTGGACTCAGGTGCTGGATCCTTGTTGCTTGTTGCTCTTTGTTGGGTTGTGAGTTGGTCAGTTTGTTGCCTGTTTCCCTGCCTGCTTCTTGCCTGCCTGTTGCCTGTTCCCTGTTCCCTGTTCCTTGCCTGTTCTGCTCTTTGTATTTTTGTTCCCTGCGTTTTTGAAGTCTTTCTTTGTATTTAGCTAAAGTTGCCCTGCGAGGCTTTTTGTTCCCTTTGTTCCCCGGTTTAAGTAAAGTTTTGTTCTTATCATTTGGAGTATTGCGTTTTCACTCTGCGCTTGGGTCCTAACCCCCCGCACCCGTGACAGAAGGATCCAGCCAGAGCTGGACCCAGCAGAGGTTTTTTTTTTTTCCCTTTTTTTTAGTTTCTCTTCGGGGTTTTTGGTTTTTTTTTTTTTTTGCGGGCCATGCCACCAGTGTGGAGCAAGCCGGTGGTGGCTGGGGAAGCCTCCGGCCCAGGTCTGGCCGTGGAACCAGCTCCCCTGTCCAGTAGCCAGTGGGCCGAAAGGCTTTTTGACACGGTCCAGGGGTCGCGCCCTTTTCTGGACTACGTGGGGGAGTTCCGCGCCGTAGCCGCAAAGGCTAACCTGCCCCAGTCCACAGTGTGCCAGCTCTTCAGGGACAACATGAGGGACGCCCTCCACGGCGGGCTTATGTATTCCGGCGTGGACAAGTGCGGTGACTTTGAACTCCTGTTCGCCACGGCCCTGCAGTGGGACCAGCACCTCCGGGGGGTCGCGGATATGCCCCCCCTGGCAGAGAGGTACTCCCAGCCCAGCGAACCGAAGCCCGCCGTCCCGCCGGATCCGCCTGCCCTGCCCGTTGTCCAGCAGGGGCCTTCGCCGCCTTCCCGGCCCGCCGTCCCGCAGGGGCCTTCGCCGCCTGCCCGGCCCGCAGTCCCGGAGGGGCCCTCGCTGCCGGCTCCGCCCCGTGTCCCGGAGGGGCCCTCGCTGCCGGCTCCGCCCCGTGTCCCGGAGGGGCCCTCGCTGCCGGCTCCGCCCCGTGTCCCGGAGGGGCCCTCGCTGCCGGCTCCGCCCCGTGTCCCGGAGGGGCCTCCGCTGCCGGCTCCGCCCGTGTCCCGGAGGGGCCTCCGCTGCCGGCTCCGCCCCGAGTCCCGGAGGGGCCTCCGCTGCCGGCTCCGCCCCGAGTCCCGGAGGGGCCTCCGCTGCCGGCTCCGCCCCGAGTCCCGGAGGGGCCTCCGCTGCCTGCTCCGCCCCGAGTCCCGGAGGGGCCTTCGCTGCCTGCTCCGCCCCGAGTCCCGGAGGGGCCTTCGCTGCCTGCTCCGCCCCGAGTCCCGGAGGGGCCTTCGCTGCCTGCCTCCGCCCCGAGTCCCGGAGGGGCCTTCGCTGCCTGCTCCCCCCGAGTCCCGGAGGGGCCTTCGCTGCCTGCTCCGCCCCGAGTCCCGGAGGGGCCTTCGCTGCCTGCTCCGCCCCGAGTCCCGGAGGGGCCTTCGCTGCCTGCTCCGCCCCGAGTCCCGGAGGGGCCTTCGCTGCCTGCTCCGCCCCGAGTCCCGGAGGGGCCTTCGCTGCCTGCTCCGCCCCGAGTCCCGGAGGGGCCTTCGCTGCCTGCTCCGCCCCCAGTCCCGGAGGGGCCCTCGCTGCCTGCTCCGCCCCCAGTCCCGGAGGGGCCCTCGCGGCCTGCTCCGCCCCCAGTCCCGGAGAGGGGCCCTCGTGGCCTGCTCCGCCCCCAGTCCCGGAGGGGCCCTCGCGGCCTGCTCCGCCCCCAGTCCCGGAGGGCCCTCGCGGCCTGCTCCGCCCCCAGTCCCGGAGGGGCCCTCGCGGCCTGCTCCGCCCCCAGTCCCGGAGGGGCCCTCGCGGCCTGCCCCGCCCCCAGTCCCGGAGGGGCCCTCGCGGCCTGCTCCGCCCCCAGTCCCGGAGGGGCCCTCGCGGCCTGCTTCGCCCCGCGCCCTGGAGAAGCCTCCTGCTTCGCCCCGCGCCCCGGAGAGACCTCCGAAGTCGCCTTGTGCTCCTGCCCCGCCTTGTGCTCCTGCCCCGCCTTGTGCTCCTGCCCCGCCTTGTGCTCCTGCCCTGTCCCCTAGTGGCCACGCCTTGTCCCCTAGTGGCCACGCCTTGTCCCCTAGTGGCTACGCCTTGTCCCCTAGTGGCTACGCCTTGTCCCCTAGTGGCTACGCCTTGTCCCCTAGTGGCTACGCCTTGTCCCCTAGTGGCTACGCCTTGCCCAGTGTTCCCTGGCCCCTAGTGTTCCCTCGTCCCCTAGTGTCCGTGCTACCCCTAGCGTTCCCTCGCCCCCTAGCATTCCCTCGCCCCCTAGCGTTCCCAGTGTGCTCGCTCCCCCCAGTGTGCTCGCTCCCCCCAGTGTGCTCGCTCCCCCTAGTGGTGTCGCTCCCCCTAGTGTTGTCGCTTCCCCCAGTGTCCGTTCTCCCCCTAGTGGTGTCGCTCCCCCTGGTGTCGTCGCTCTCCCTCGTGGCCGTTCTCCCCCTGGTGTCGTCGCTCTCCCTCGTGGCCGTTGGTGTCGGCCTCCCCCCTGGTGTCGTCGCTCTCCCTCGTGGCCGTTCTCCCCCTGGTGTCGTCGCTCCCCCCAGTGGCCGTCCTTCCCCTGGCGTCGTCGCTCCCCCCAGTGTCCGCCCTTTCCCTGGTGTTCATTCTCCTTTTGGTGTTGTCGCTCCCCCCGGTGTCCGTCCCCCTCCCGGTGTCCGTCCCTCCCCCGGTGTCGTCGCTCCCCCGGTGTCCGTCCTTCCCCCGGTGTTGCCGCGCCCCCTAGAGTCCGCGCTCCACCTAATGTTCTTACGCCACCCAGTGTTCCCCAGTGTTTCCCGTGTGTCTGTGTGTTCTCCGGCCCCCTTGTCTAGTTGTCTGCCCGCCTGTTTGTCTGCCTGTTTGCCTGTAAGTGTGTCAGTCAGTTTATTGGCCTGTTTGTCTGCCCCCCAGGCCGTCGGCCCATCGGCCAATGTGTTCTCCCGTCTGTCTGCCTGTCTGGCTGTGTGTCAGTCCGCGTGTTTTTTGTCCTGTTTGCCTGTTTGTCAGTCCTTGTGTCAGTCTTTGGGTTCACCCCTTTCCTTCCCTGTCTGTCTGTCCCTTTGTGTGTCTGTTGGTGTTGCAGTGTGCCTCCCCGCCTGCTTGTCCCTTTGTTTGTCTTTGTAGGTCTCCCCGTGTTCCCGTGTCTGCGTCAGTCCGTTTTGTCTCGTTCCGCCCCAGTGCAGTGTCACGTCTCGTTCCTTGTAGTGTTGAGTCCGCTCTGTGTTTGTCTTTTCCCCAGTCCGGTGTGGTGCGTGTGCGTTCCGTGTCGGGTCTTGGTGTTGTCCGTCCTGTCTTTTCAAGCCAGTCCCCTCCTGTCGTGATTCCAGTCCATTGTACTGTCTAGTCCCTGTCCAGTCTAGTCCAGTCCCGAGTTTCCAGATTCCCGTCCTGTTCCTGTTCCTGCCCCGGTCCTGAGTCCCGTCCTGTTCCTGTTCCTGCCCCGGTCCTGAGTCCCGTCCTGTTCCTGTTCCTGCCCCGGTCCTGAGACCCGTCCTGTTCCTGTTCCTGCCCCGGTCCTGAGTCCAGTCCTGTTCCTGTTCCCGCCCCGGTCCTGAGTCCAGTCCTGTTCCTGTTCCCGCCCCGGTCCTGAGACCAGTCGAGTTTCCTGAGCCCTGAGTTTCCTGAGCCCTGAGTTTCCTAAGCCCTGAGTTTCCTGAGCCCTGAGTTTCCTGAGCCCTGAGTTTCCTGAGCCCGGAGTTTCCTGTCCAGTTCCTGAGCTTCCTGAGCCCTGAGTTTCCTGTCCAGTTCCTGAGCCCGAGTCCTGTCCAGTGCCTGAGTCCTGAGTCCTGTCTCCGTCCTGTCCAGTTCCTGAGTCCTGTCCAGCCCTGAGTCCTGTCCTGTCCAGTTTCCTGAGTTTCCTGTCCAGTTCCTGTGTCCAGTCCTGAGTCCTGTTCCGTGCCTGAGTCCTGTGTCCAGTCCTGTTTCCAGCCCTGAGTCCTGCCCTGTCCAGTCCCAGTCCTGTTTCTGTCCAGTCCAGTCCTGAGTCCGGTTCCCCCATCTGTGCTCCTGTCCTGAGTTCTGTTCCCTGCTCCCACCCTCCAGTTTCACCCCCCTCCCAGGGTCGGCCTCCTGGGACGTCAGGAGCCGTCCCTTGGGGGGGGGGGTACTGTCAGGGTTCTGTGTCTTCCCCCTGTCTTTCCCTTGTTGGGCCGCCAGATGGCGGCACTTCTGTTTTGTGTCCTGCTCCCCCTGTGTAATTGTATGATTGGTTTCTATTATTCCATTATTGGTTTTGGCTGTCTCGTTCTCCCTTCCCCCTCTGTGGCCTGATTGTTCATTGTGCCCTCCTGTGTCTCGTCAGTCAGTGTCTGTCTATTTAAGTTTCCCTTACAGTTACAACCCTAAGCTTACAGTCAATTTAGAGATTAAATTGAGAATACGATTTCTCTCAGCATAATGACGGATTCAAAGACTAAACAAACTCACCCGATATTGTCTTCAAATGGATCCATGCCGAAGAAAAGTAATGATTCATCCTCTCAAAAAGCTTTTACTAACAAACTTTTAGTAACAAAAAACTAAATATCAACTCGCCACCCGTGCTACATGCGCTCGGAGTACCGCATTATTTATTTAGACATTGGCAGACTACAGCATAAATTGCGTCTTTTGTTTATATTCAATATTAGAAATTGCAGCGAGGAACTGTAGCTGTAGACACAAGATAGTTTATGTTATGGTAGCAACGGAACGAAGCGGACTATACATGTATTGCCATCATTGTTTTATTATACCAGCGTGTTTTCCCGCGTTTGCACAGAAACTCAAAACCTACCAATAAAATGGTTTAGCTATTTCTCACCATAATGACAGATTTAAAGACTGAATGAACTCACCCGATACTGTCTTCAAATGGATCCATGCCAAAGAAAAGTAATTATTCATCCTCTCAAAAAGCTTTTACTAACAAACTTGGTAGCCTAGCATGCACTCTGGCTGACACTGTCTTCCATTGCTTCTCCGACGTTCAGACCCTCGCCTCACTGCTAAAAACTAGACCCTACGGTGTCGGATTACTTGCGTCGCCATGGATGTCGCTTGCCGTAAAGAAGTTTACTAGATGTCGTAGCACTTAGATTTGGAGCTCCAGCTCTTCCACACCCCACCTAATGAAAAAGTCCAAATGGCGGGCAAACCATATGGCGGACATAGGTGGTCCCAATAGAAAAGTTGTAGAACACATTCAGATGCATCAGTCGATTAAGTTTTGTATTGATCTGACTTACGGTGTGGGAGTTATGACCTTTTAAACACGACCCTTTGTTATAGTCCCAAAATCTGGCCTACATAGGTGATTTTTAGTGCCTGAGTAGTGGGGGGCCATAGGAACCGACCTACCAATTTTGGTTGGACTACAACTTATGGTTGCTGAGCCTCAGACATTTTAGCGGAGAAAACTTCCACGCCCCAACTAAAAAGTCAAAATGGCGGGCAGACAATATGGCGTACATAGGTGGTCCCAATGACAAAGTTGTACAGCACGTTCAGGTGCATAGGTCCATGAAGTTTTGTGTTGATCTAACTTATGGTGTGGGAGTTATGGCCTTTTACGCATTACCCTTTGTTATAGCGCCACCATCTGGCCGACATAGGTGATTTTTAGTGCCTGAGTAGTGGGGGGCCATAGGAACCCACCTGCCAAATATGGTTGCTCTAGGACTTATGGTTGCTGAGCCTCAGACACTTTTAGCGGAGAAAAATAAGAATAATAATAATCCTACCAAATACAATAGGGTTCCACCAGCTTCGCTGCTTGGACCCCTAATAATAATAATAATCCTAACAGATACAATAGGGTTCCACCAGCTTCGCTGCTTGGACCCCTAATAATAATAATAATCCTAACAGATACAATAGGGTTCCACCAGCTTCGCTGCTTGGACCCCTAATAATAATCCTAACAGATACAATAGGGTTCCACCAGCTTCGCTGCTTGGACCCCTAATAATAATCCTAACAGATTCAATAGGGTTCCACCAGCTTTGCTGCTTGGACCCCTAATAATCCTAACAGATACAATAGGGTTCCACCAGCTTCGCTGCTTGGACCCCTAATAATCCTAACAGATACAATAGGGTTCCACCAGCTTCGCTGCTTGGACCCCTAATAATAATCCTAACAGATTCAATAGGGTTCCACCAGCTTTGCTGCTTGAACCCCTAATAATCCTAACAGATACAATATGGTTCCACCAGCTTTGCTGCTTGGACCCCTAAATATTAGCATGGAAGCTATTGTATAATGGTTTGGTGAGCGGATATTGTCTGGAGATGCTGGCTGAACTAATGCAAATGTTTGCTAGTTTTGTTAGCCTTGGTCATTGCTACTAGGTGCCTCTTGAGCAAATGAGTGCGGGCGAATATAAGACATGTTGAAGACGATCATAAGGTTAGCTAGATATTCTGTATATTTGAATTATACAGCCTTTCCACCAAAAACCTTTAATACCCTTCTTATAAATGGTCATCCATTTATGATGCCGAAATCATGTTTACTTAAACTGTTTTCTTTGTTTACATTGGCATTTATTCAGCAATGGTAAGGTAAGGTAAGGTAATCTTTATTATCCCCGAGGGGCAATTTGTTGCACAGCCAGCAGTAAATGCACAACTGCTGCTGCTTGTCGCCATTAGAACAGTGCCAATATCTTTGATTATCATATGTAGTTGTTGGGGGTGCATACACCCCTGGTTGGAATCATTGGTTTTAATCCAAACTTAAGAGCTAGCAAGCATATTTTTATTATCAAAACAAATTATTTGTCATGGTTCTGTGTTTTCCTTGTTGGGCCGCCAGATGGCGGCACTTCTGTTTTGTGTCCTGCTCCCCCTGTTTAATTGTATGATTGTTTTCAATTGTCCGATCATTGTTTTCTGGCTGTCTCGTTTTCCCTTCCCTCTCTGTGGCCTGATTGTTCATGGTGCCCTCCTGTGTCTCGTCAGTGTCTCTCTATTTAAGTTTCCCTTCTCCTGGACTCAGTGCTGGATCCTTGTTGGCTGTTACTCGTTTGGTTGCGTGTCTTGTTCATGTTCCTGCCCAGTGTGTACCTGCCATGTTCTGTTTCCACGTGCTTTTGGATGTTGGATTTTCTTTGTTCAGTGTTTTGAAGTTTTCCTTTGTTTATTGAGAGTTGCCCTGCGAGGCCTTTTGTTCCCTTGTGTTCCCTTTTTATTAAGTAAAGTCTTTTTGTTCATCCCATTTTGGAGTTTGAGTTTTTCCCCCCTCCGCATTTGGCTCCTAACCCTCCACTGCACCTTGACATTATTAGCCTCTTGCTGTGAAGTGATATCATGGCCACTGTCCTTGTAATTACAATTTGGAACACATAAATGTTACTGTAAATAATATTTAATCTACTGTATATCTGTTTTAAATGCATATATCCACATGGAATGCTGGCTCTCCATCGACAAATTAAAAAATGCAACACGTGATGTGGTCACTTATTATTCCACTGCCAACTATGCCCAACCTTCAAACCAAAAAAGAAGGCAAATATTCAGTTTTGTCAGGCTGTGACACAACTGTGAAGGCTGGATCCACACAGACTGTGCTGATCCATCCCACCCGCATTTGAGGGATGGGACATTCTGCTGTGAATCGAGTGACACCTGCAATAGGTGAACATGTATACATTAATATATGCCATTCAGAGCTTGCACAGGGATTGTGTGCGTATGTGTGTGTGAGAGAATTGGGAAGGTCTGTGGCATGCCTAGGTGCTTTTATATTGGAAAAACAAAGGTCAATGTTCTCTTGTTTTAGAACAATTGAATTGCTGACTGATTTTGGTTACATGATAAACAATAACAGTGATGTGTAAAGAGGACTAGTGACTTGTTTTTTCTGTTTTAAAGGTCATCATCAGGATCTTGGAAAAGAATGAGGGCTTCAGCTGCTATCGGGCAGAATTTGCCATGGCCCGTGGATTTCACAATTAAAGGCTGAAGAAATTTGACTGTCTTGATTGTATTTATTTTGAATGTTTGATTAAAGAATAATCTATTAGAATAAGTGGTTTTTGCCCCATTTTATTAAGCTTATTCAAATTTTGACTTGTCTCATTGCTGCATAATTTCCTGAGGAATTATTATTTGGATCTTTCTTTCTTTTGTGTACAACTACATTTGGGATTTGAGTGTCCACAGTTATGACTTAATGTTTGAATGCGGTCAATTTTTATCTGCTTTTCAGCGACAAGAAAGCGTATATTTAATTAACATCCTACAAATCAGTGGTAATTGCATCAGTCCTTCGTTTAAACACACCAGCTAGCCTGTGGCTAACCGCTGACATCTTCCACGGTCCTTCCACTTGTTCATTGAGTCCTTCACATGGAGGTCACATGCTTCCGGTCCCCTGCGTGGAGGTCCTCCTGGTGTAGATTCCCCAGCTTGCTGCAGGCAGGTTCTCTTGTCTAAAAGTGAGATAGGGCTCAAGAGAGAAATTGATAAATTGTGGTAATGTGAGATTTTTTTAAAAAAAATTTATGATGTTATGTTCACTTTATATGTCATTTTAAGGCTGTAATATGGAAAGATCAGATACATCTTGTCATGCATTTTGTTTAATCCTTAAAATCTAATAGTCTCAACATTGCATCACGTGTGTATGAAAGAACAGGAAATAATGTACATCTGAAATTGTGTGGATGAAATATCACTGCACTGTATGCAAATAAAACTCCAAACTGACTATAAACAAATACAGTAATCAAATCCTATTGGAAAATGGACATATTAGATTTCTCCATTTCTCCTCAAAATTTGAAGGTCTCAAACTTTTGACATTTGATTATGACAGAAGGGGTCCTGAAGTAGCACTGGCCTGATTTAAGTGAAATATTTCTGAAGGATTTTCAAATAATCCCACCCCAAATATGTAATCCAATACAGACAAAGTTAAAAAAGTAACATTTTGGACTGGAATATCTCCTGAAATTTTAAAGGTCTCAAATTCAAATACATCCTACCCCATTTCTCTGAAATTGTGCTGTAGCATTTTTGAATAATCCCGCTTCAAACCTTCTATGTAATCTTATACAAACCTATTGAGAAAAGTGATAATTTGGATTAGAATATCTCATGAAAATTCTCGAAAGGTCTCAAAGTTTTGACACTTGTTCTTGACAAAAGCAGTCCTGGACTACGTCCTACCCCATTTCTGTGAAATTTTACCGTAGCGTTTGTGAATAATCCCACTTTAAACTTAATGTACTCTAATACAAATCTATTTTTTTTTAAATGAAAATTTGAATTAGAATTTTTCCCTAAATTTAAAAGGTCTCAAACACTTGCTCATGACAGACAGGGTCCTGGTCCACATCCTACCAAATTTTTGTGAAATTGTACAGTAGCATTTTCAGATAATCCCACTTCAAACCTTCAATGTAATCCAAAGCAAGGCAATTGAGAAAAGTGAAAATTTGGATAAGAATACCTCCTAAAAATTAAAAGGTCTCAAAGTTTTCATACTTGTTCATGACAGACAAGGTTTTGTTGTATATCCTACCCAATTTCTGTGGAATTTTACTGTAGTGTTTTTGAATAATCACATTTCAAACCTTCCATGTAATCCGATACAGACTAATCTAAGAAAGTGAAATTTTGGATTGAAATATCTCTCCAAAATTAAAAGGTCTCAAGGTTTTGACGCTTGTTCATGACAGAAGGGGTCCTGATCTACATCCTATACCCTATATCCTATGTGTTTATGACATATGCGGTCCTGGTCTATGTCTTACCCAGTTTCTGTGAAGATTTATTGTAGCATTTTCAAATAATCCCACTTCAAACCTTCAGTGTAATCCAATGCAGGCTAATATAAAAAAGTGAAATTTTGGTTTGGAATTTTTCCCCAGTTTAAAGGTCTCAAACTTTTGACTCTTGTTCAAGACAGGAGGGGTCTATGTGCTAGCCTATTTCCATGAACGTTTACTGTAGCATTTTTGAATAATCCCATGACAAATTTTCTATGTAATCCAATACAAGTCGATTGAAAAAGAATTAAAATTTGGATTGGAATTTCTCCCCAAATTAAAAGGGGGAGAAATTGTTTATGATATAAGGGGCCCTGACCTATGTTTTACCCCATTTTTGTGAAATTTTACTGTAGCGTTTTCAAATAATACCACTTTCAACCTTCTAAGTGAGAAATGTGAAAATTTGGATTGGAATTTCTCCATAAATTTATAAGGTCTCAGAACGATTGATACTTGTTCATGACAGAGGAGGTCCTGATTTACAACCTAGCCCAATTGTTCAATACAGCCATATTGAAAAAAGTGATCATTTGGATAGCAATTTTGACATTTGATTATCACAGATGATGTCCTGCTGTACATCTGCCCCCAACTGCAGTACGATTACTGTACTGTTTAGAAATAATCCCACTCCAAACATTCTATGTAATCAATACAGGCTTAGTCAAAAAGTGAAATTTTCAATTGGAATTTCTCCCCAAAACTGAAAGGACTTTAAATGTCCACACTTGTTTATGATAGATGAGGTCTTGTTGTACCTCTGACCCCATTAGGGTGAAATTTTACCACCCAGGGCGGTGCCAGTGCCAGCTGTGGCCGTTGGGCCTCCATCAGTCCATGTGCAATTGCCAATTGCATCTGCCAGGATATAGGAGGACTCAGTGGAGGATATAGGAGGACCCCCTGTGTTTTGTAGTTGTTCTAATGACCTTCGGTATGCAAAGCCCCCCCCCCCCCCCCCCCCCCCCCCCCCCCCCCCCCCCCCCCCCCCCCCCCCATTTGATCAGGGAAGTTGTAGACTGCATGTGAAAGCACACAGCTCTTCTTCCTTAGTGTGAGGCCACGCTAGTGGGACTCACTCGTTTTACAGAATGAGTGTGACCAGGTGGTACTGGATGGTGGTGAACAGAGACCGCATCACTCCAGAAGTCAGATGCCAAAGTACTTATTTATTTACAGTGCTTCCCAAAAATCACCAATTAAAACACAAAAAAACATACATCTTATGCAAGGTACTGTACATTCCCGGGAAAACAATAGCAGGGCCTTCGTAATAGCTATAATTAGTAATTAAGATTTAGCAGATAGCTTTAGCCTGATCACATTACCCAGCCTCACAGCAATTATATACATTTCCCATAATTGGGTTAAACCATTCCCCAGGGTACTCCAATTTGCATAGCCACAATGGAAAAAAGTAATACATTCAATAACAGTTACAAATGACACCAATCCAAGTCATTTTAACAATACCATGCTTATTCCTTTAAAGTTCTTCCTTGGACATACATAATCAATCACATTACATCGAAATGTGTCCGGTCTCAAAATCTCGACACCCTCCCTTTAAATTATGTCTTCCATTCAACCCATAAATAGGCACATGAACGACGCGCACGCGCCCTAGTAACCCAGCCGACAGCTGTATGCGGAAGTGGAGGTGTTTGTGATTGAACTGTGAGTAAAATGAATGTTTGTACTGAAATGTAAGAAGGCGTATGACAAAAACATGGATGGAATATAAAATGAACCATGTAAAATCATGGGTACCGCATTATTTAAACAGGGGAGATGTTCGGTTGCAATAAACGGGAATGTGAGCGAATTATCGCGTTGCGTTTTATTTATGGGTATGACATTATTTAAACAGTGGAGATATTCGGTTGGAATAAACAGGAATGTGAGCAAATTATCGCATTGCATTTTATTTATGAGTATGAATGAACACTCGGCTATGCTAAACGCAGTTAACACATATGCGAGCTATTCACGCTCTTGGGGACTCGTGGGCTAGAGAAAAGGAACAGGGGATCCTTTTCACACTTAGACTACATTCTATGCGAGTTTAGTTATAGCCTGTTGTGTGAAAATAACTAGTTGTCATTCCACATGTCAGAGGAAGACTTGTCACATACAGCTTTGACATGCAGTCTATGGGTGCCTGATTGACCATTGGGGGTCACTAGAGAGTGATGGAACGTGGCTCCCTAACCAACTGAGCACTCCCATATCCAGTTCGATGCAATTGCTAAGTGCACATCGCCCTATGGAGGCCCTAAGACCTCAGCAGGCACTGACAGGGTCTAGAAAGTCCTTTCAGTTTTGGGGAGAAATTCCAATTGAAAATTTAACTTTTTTGACTAAACCTGTATTGATGACATAGAATGTTTGGAGTGGGATTATTTAAAAACAGTAATCGCATTGCAGTTGGGGGCAGACGCACAGTAGGACATCATCTGTGATAATCAAGTGTCAAAATTTTGATACAGTAAAATTCCATGCAAAAGGTATAGGATGTAGATCAGGACCCCTTCTCTCATGAACAAGTGTCAAAACTTTAAGACCTTTTAATTCTGGAGAGATATTTCAATCCAAAATTTTCACTTTTTTAGATTAGTCTATATCGGATTACATGGAAGGTTTGAAATGGGATTATTCAAAAACACTACAGTAAAATTTCAAATAAATTGGGTAGGATCTACAACACCCTGTCTGTCATGAACAAGTGTCCAAACATTGAGACCTTTTAATTTTCAGGAGATATTCTAATCCAAATTTTCACTTTTCTCAATTGTCTTGCTTTGGATTACGTTGAAGGTTTGAAGTGGGATTATTAAAAAATGCTACAGTAAAATTTCACAGAAATGGAGTAGGAGAAATGTAGACCAGGACGCCATATGTTATAAACACATGTCAAACGTTTGAGACCTTTAAAATTTCAGGAGATTTTCCAGTCCAAAATGTTACTTTTTTCAGAGCATGTATTGGATTACATATTTGGGGTGGGATTATTTGAAAACGTTTCAGAAATGTTTCACCCAAATCACCCAGTGCTACTTCAGGACCCCTTTTGTCATAATCAAATGTGAAAAGTTTGAGACCTTCAAATTTTGAGGAGAAATGGCCATCTAATATGTCCATTTCCATAAGGATTTGATTACTGTATTTGTTTATAGTCAGTTTGGAGTTTTATTTGCATACACTGCAGTGATATTTCATCCACACCATTTCAGATGTATATTATTTCCTGTTCTTTCATACACAAGTGATGCAATGTTGAGACTATTAGATTTTGAGGATTAAACAAAATGCATGACACTTGGGTGTCTGATCTTTCCATATTACAGTCTTGAAAAGACATCTAAAGTGAACATAACATAATAAAAATAATAATAATCTCATATTACCACCATTTTTCTCTTGAGCCATGTCTCACTTTTAGAAGCAAATTATAGTCTTTGCAAACACGTAAGGAAGACTGCAAAAAAATCCAATCATACAACACAACTAATTTAAGGTGGACCGGAATTTTAGAACCAGGAGCTGTGAATCGGGAGCCAACTTCAGCGTCGTGGTTATACTAAGGGGCAAAGTATGTCGTAGAATTACAAAGGCCATCACATTAATCTTTCATTATTAACATTAATCTCGATTAGTCTTCTGATGACCAGCTGATTCACCAAATAGCGATATGTAAAGAATAATTATCCATTCTGCTCGTGATGGACGGCACGTACGCACTGTTGCTATGTTACAAACTGCACTGATACACATGTGACATGTGAGTACCCCACCTCGTGGTGACCAATGAGCCAGTAACTGCTACTAGCTACTCCATCATCGTTTGTGGTGTTCACCTGCTGGGTGACGCTAGCTGACCGATCGTTCGCAAGTCACTTTCTACCGAATAAAAATGAACACTGTCAGCGGCGATTAACAAATCTACCAAGTAGGCTATATTAATAACTGATCTGCAGGCGTGTAAATATGGCAACGCACTTTGTACAGCAAGTTTTTCACCTGGTGCATGAAGACAAAAATAATGTAGCCTACATTGAATTTCTAATTATTATTAGACTTTTATTTTTATTATCAAAACCAATGGAGAAAAGCTAATATAGGCAATGAGCCCCCAGGACCGATTCTGAGAACCACTGTCTTAAATGCTCTTGTTGGTCTCTTAAATGCTAAAAACATGTTCCTTTCTAAATGACAGTCTTACAAAGATGGTTAATTTCGTTAAATTCTGTGTGTGTGATTTCATCGTGTGTTGTATGCTATTCAGCAAATAAACCTTAAGACCCTTAATTCGCTTCGTGAAACTGAAAATTTTGCAGTGTTTATCCCAAAATCGGGATTATAGTAGCTTTGTCACATGCGTGAAGCATGACCCAGGTAGACATTTACGGAATGTACACGACTGACAAGCCGTCAAACACATTTGACAGATTGAATATTTGCAGCTTAGGGTTAGCTAGCTAGTCAAATGGCTTGGTAGCCGAAGTTGCGAACTGTTTTAGCATAGGCTACTGGACTACCAAATATAGCAAGCTGATTACGCTTTCTGCCAACTAATTATTTGGTTAAGTAGGCTAAAGGAAATAGTAAAAATGACTTCGGCTACCGAAAAACCTAAGAGGAGGATTATTTTATGGTCGTCTAGTGCAGCTGTAAATAGCACACGCCATAATAAAATCACTACGAAATGGGATGCCTGCATTTTCTGACTTCGCACAGGTGGACCGTGGTCAGAGCCGCAATGTCAAGGCAAAGAGGCGCCACCTCCCACCCCAGTGACCATAGACTGTAGCCCTTACCGTAGCCTAGTCCTCCGCAGTAATCAGGAAGTGACACAAACTGTACCTCATTGGTCCACAACAAATATTATAACAGTGCCCAAATGACACAATAAATCATGAAATGACCCATGGACAGTCATAAGACGAATAAAATACACATATTGTGACTATTTGTTCTCATGAGAAAAAATTACTGACTTTGTATTTTGAACGCATTTGTACCGTACACTTACATGGAAACCGGATAGGAAAACACCTATACTGGAGCCAACCGTAGTGGCGCTAGTGAGCAACCAGGAACAACAAGACCAGGAAATGAGCTTCAAAAACGAAGTCTGGTTTTGGCCGCTTGGGCTGCACCCTAGTTTGGGCTTCATGCACCAGTGAGCACTAACAGTGGGTGACGTCATGAAGCACTTCGTCCATATTTTTATACGGTCTATGAGGGGGGCCCAGTGTGTTCATCGTCCAGACAGCCTGCGGAAAGAAGCTGTTGAGCAGCCTGGTGGTGTTAGCGCGGATGCTCCTGTACCTCTTCCCAGACGGCAGGAGGGAGAACAGACTGAGGGAGGGGTGGGGTGTTGGAGGCTCTGCGGGCGCAGCGCTGGTGAAAGATGTCCAGCAAGAAGAAGAGATGGGCGCCAATGATCTTCCCAGCTGTCTTCGCTATCCTATAAAGTTGTTTTCGTTCAGACACTTTACAGTTTCCGAACCAGGCAGTGATGCAGTGGCTTAGGATTCACTGTCGTAACCCAAGGAAAATACTTCGACAAAATGAAGAAACATCTAATACAGAACTAGGACTCAAACTAGGATATTGCAGTTAGGCTATACTTCCATTTCTTTGGATATAACAGTTAGGCTATAGCTACTTCTATTTCTTTGCACTGAGCCCGTTCCTTAAACACACAAGCCTGTTTACATTGTCGGACGACAGGGCAGCCCGCTTTCTCTGAAAAATTTGCCCAGACAATGAAAATCTGCATTCACGCTGTTTTACTTGGGAAAACGTGGATTCCCACAGAAAACGCTGCTTTATTTTATTGTTAAGGAGTATATTAAATGAGTAAATAGAGTGAAACCGCGAAACTAGTTGGGCTGTAGTAGTAAATATGGTATCACTGTCAGGTGTTTCGTATCATTATAGCCTATCATTTGCAGCATTTATTTCTGAGCAAAATAACGTTTTCTAGCTAAGCTGGCTAGCGAAAAAGGTTGCTGATGGATATCGTAACTTTTAAATTTCACATATTGCTATTATGAATGGGAAACAATGATACCAATGCATATCACAATCACACCCCCAAATGAAAATGCATGAAAAGCCTAAATACACCATTTCCCTTTCTTACCACAAACTACAAATGCTGCCATTTATCTTACTGTGACGTCACCAATCCGGACGTCGGAAAAGTCGGAGCTCAGAAATGATGCTCGAATATCCGACCTATAATTCCGAGCTTGACGACCGTTCAGTTGCTTTTTTTTTTTTACAAGTCGGACCTTGTTTTTTACTAGTTCCGAGTTGTCTTGAACGCAACATAAGGGTCGGGCAAACGTTCATCATTACAGAACGTGCGTTATTGCGTCAAAAAAATTAGGGGCGTTAAAATGAATTTGCATAAACGCGTTATCGCGTTAACTTTGACAGCCATAATTTTTACAAATTTTCGAAATGTAGTTTGTTCCTGAGGTCAGGTTGCACCCTGCAGCACAACAACCTGAGCCCAACATCAGTCTGCTCATCAGTAACTTTCACTCAGTTTTTTTCACTCGGTGTCATATTAGCCAGTAAACACAAACCCAATAATAAACAAACACAGAGTGGAAGTTAACTTAGGGCCAAGTGCATAACCTTGGCAACACCCGTGCCCGATGAAAATGTCTATATATATATATATATATATATATATATATATAACACTATAGAATACATATCTTTGTCTGACCTGAAAACTAAAGAGTAGTGAACTTTATGGTATGAATGTCTAATTGCATGTTATGCAGATTGTGGGTGTTTCTCAATGTATGTACTTGTGCGTTCTTGCAGTCTTGTGAACTTGTGTGACATCATATTTAACAGCCCAAGTCCTGTTCCAAACGCAAGAACGGTTAAAGATCCCGGAAGTGGTCTCGATTCCCCTCTAATACAGAGTCTGCATTCGATGCATCCTTGCCCAACGAGAATAGACCTAATATCCCACCTGTGAGAAGTCAGACA
Source organism: Anguilla japonica (assembly GCA_025169545.1). NCBI lineage: Eukaryota > Metazoa > Chordata > Actinopteri > Anguilliformes > Anguillidae > Anguilla > Anguilla japonica. The sequence goes on along the minus strand of CM045892.1, from coordinate 27,319,867 downwards.
GAACCACACAGGCACGGAGTGGTAAGAGGCACACGGTTTGGTTTTATTTTATACAGCGGCACAATGGTACTATTGTTGTTCTGTTGCTATAACGGTTTCTGTTGCTGTTGCCATCGCTGTCGGGTACCTTTGCTGTGTCTGTCTACTATGTGCATCTGTCGAATCTCGGTCTCACTGCAGGCAGCACATAAAGGTTAGCACTGATCACGCAACTGCCCATAGCTGCGACTACCGGCCGACTAAACCACTCCCCCATCTCTCCGCCTGCAGCCGACACCACAACCACGCCGCCCCCTCACACCACCATTCATTAGAGACTTTAAGCAACAATGGATTTTGGGACGGCTATGGTGACCGGGAATAGATCTGTCTTGACGCTGTCGCTGTAGCCGTCAAACCAATAGCAGTCACTAAGCAAGGTGCTTCGAACCACTGACTGGTCACTATAGCAACGCGTCAAAATTGACAGTGGGTGGTGGAATGTAAACACAATAACGTTATTACCCTCTAATTCTACTGTAAATTCAAAATGTTATTTAAAAGGGCCAGAGAGGAGTTGCTTTATGCTTTCGACGATCACTTAGTTTCAGAAGAGGAGTTTTTATTGTTGTATGACACGAACAAAACTATCAACTTATATTTACCATGGAAAATGTACTTGCGTTTTGATCTGGATGACATGGAGGACGATGAGTGTCTTGCCAAGTTTCCCGTAAGAAAACGCAACCTTCCAGTGCCGGCAGATGTTCTTGGGATTCCTGACAAGTTCACCTGTGATCAGAGAAGTGTCGTGGGAGGAATGGAGGGGCTATGTATGCTCCTGAAGAGGCTAACATACCCATGCCGGTACAGCAACGTGATGCAGAGAATTGGTCAGCGACATGTACCTGTCCTGAGCATGGCTACAAACTGTGTGCTAGACTGCATTTATGACATCCATCATTGGAGAATCACAGAACGGGATGACATCATATCGAACCCTGCAGCTCTGCAAACATATGCTGATTGTATACACCAGATGGGAGCCCCCCTGGACAACTGTTTTGGGTTCATAGATGGCACAGTGCGATCCATAGCCAGACCTGGGACAGATCAGAGGACCCTATATAATGGCCACAAGTGTGTACACAGCTTGAAATTCCAGGCTACAGCAATTCCAAACGAATGAATTGCCAGCATCTATGGTCCAGTAGGTAAGTCATTGATCATACGATGCTTAAAAAATAACATAAGTTACTCCTCTCTAAAATGGAAACAAACCACAACATGTCATATTTGTTGTTTTTGCTTTGCAGAGGGAAGGAAACATGTTTCTGGGATGCTTGCAGATTCCAGCTTTTTACCTGTTCTGGAACAGCACGCAGTTTCCCCAGGTGGCCAGCGGATTTGTGTGAACGGGGACCCTGCATACCCACTGCGTGTGCACCTTCAGGCTCCATTCTGCAATGTTCACCTTACTCCACAAATGAAGGCATTCAACAAGAGTATGAATGAAGTCAGGGTGTCAGTGGAGTGGTTATTTGGGGACATAGCAAACTACTTCAAGTTCATGGACTTTTAAAAGAATCTAAAAATTGAGTTGAGTAGTGTCGGGAGACTTTATGTGGTATCTGCTCTTCTAAGAAATGCACTCACTTGTCTGTATGGTAACCAAACATCTCAGTTTTTTGGCCTTGACCCTCCACACATTCAAGACTATTTCTCATAAAATAGGTTGAGTCCAGTGGTGGAAGATGGAGGAAGACAGACAAAAAAGTTCTATTGTATCAAATAATAAATAATTTATTATTTACAATTGAGCATTTACAAATAAATGTTTCTAAACTAAATATAATAAAATATTTTTAAATACAGCCATAACTGTCCATTGTCTTTAATCTGAAAAAAAGAACCTAGAACATAAAGATGTGACAAGGGTGGTGGTGCTGGAAATTTGATCACTCATGAATTAGGCTAACTAGTTCTGTTTCTTAGACAGACTGTCGATAACGGCAAGCATGGCTTGTCCTTGTTGCTGCTGCTGCTGCAGAATTATGGCCTGCATACTTTGCATCTGCTGTTGCTGTTGTTGCATGAGTCACATCATTTCAGTCATCTGGCCCTGTGATTTCTGTGCTCTCTTCGCTTGGTCTTCTATCTCCATACTTTTTAACTCCAATTCTTTCTCTCTTAGAGCTCTCTCAGCTACACCTCTCTCTCTCGAAAACTCTATGGTCTAATTTCCACTTTTTTTACCCTCACACTCTTCTCCATCTTCACTTAGCCTTCTTTTTGTTTGTCCCACCCTCTCCATTGCCTTCTTCCTTACTTCCTCTGCTTTGGCCCGGTCTGCCTCTATCTTCTTCCTACCTTCTGCGCTCCCTCAGTTCTCATCTGCTGCTCACTCTTTCTCAGTTATCTCCTCTATCAGCACATCAAGTTCTGACACCTCTTCTGATGTTCCACTACTCCTCTCATCCTTGCTGTTTTTGGACGTGAATCTAGCTTGCAGTAAAGCAAACCTCTCCCTCACAAATCTTTGGTTTACTTTGAATTGAAGCTCCCGGCAGCTGTTAAGTGAATCTGCTACCTCAGTCCATACCTTTCCCTTGTCGACACTCCCTTTCTTGAACATGAACGGCTCTGTGACGAGTATTTCTCTGCAGAGAATTACATCGTGTTTCTCCGTCCACTCCATTGGGGCTCTGCATAATAACATCAACATCAAAGTTTGTTAGCAAAGTTACAGTATTTAGCTAGCTAGCTATCTAGTTATCCTTAACACAATTAAACTTATAATTACGTTATACCCTTAGTTAATGTTAAGTTACCTGTAACACAATCAGTTTGATAACGTTACTAGCTAGCAAAGTTACGTTAACGTTCCATAGCTAGCTAGCTAGCTTAACGTATGGGAATGTGAGGTGAATCTATTGCTAAAAAGTTGTTGTGAGGCACCCTTAACACAATCAACTTTTGTCACTAGTTTCTAGAATTAACTACCAATGTACAAATATTATATAAACATATAAATTATATGTGACCTACTGTGAACGCTTGTTTGTACTGCCACCACTGGCACAACTGTAATCTCGAGGAGCAGACAGAGCAGATGACACAGCTTCGGAAAAATCTTAACATTAGCCAGTGTCTATGGAAAAAGTAAACTGAAATCATTTAAAGTATAGTGTCGTTATCAATTGTAAAAACAAATTTAATTTCAAAAACACATTAAAAACTGAAAATTCACTCACCTAAATCACATGTTGTAGTGACTACATTAAAGTGCTACTTTTCCCGTTGTAGATCTGCCAGCTACAGCAGCAGAGCAGAGTAAGTCTCGATCAACAGAGCACAGATCGATTTCCGGTCACCGTAGCTGTCCCAAAATCCATCGTTGCTTAAAGTCCCTATTGTGCGAATGCAGATGAGACGGGCCAAACTCACAATTAATTTATTTGTTTTCTCATTTCACTAATAAATGTTATGAAAAAATAAGGCGAGGAAAATGCTATAATAGCTGAATTTCAGCTCATTTTAACCGTACAGTGTATAAATAAAAACATTTCATTTAGCTCGGCGAACTCTCAGAGTTGAATCTGTTACCTTAGAGACCAACTCAGCCTCTGTTGTAATGTGGGGAGCTTGAACAGAGGCAAGCGGAGCTGTGTGATGTAGCAAATGCCTACTTGATGTTAGTTGGTACAGAGAGCAATTTTAAACTAGACAATTCCTGCAGAAATTGTGAATTGTGGTTGCTGCCAGTGCAAAGTCGACTTTGTGTTGAACAGAGTGAATAGTGAGTTCTAGGGAGATGTTAGGGTGTTCTAGGTGGCTGCTAGGGTGTTGCTAAGTGGTTGCTATGGTGTTCTTGGCGGTTGCTAGGGTGTTTCTAGGAGGTTGCTATGGAGTTCTAGGCAGTTGCTAGTGTGTTGCTAGGTGGTTGCCATGGAGTTCAATGCGGTTGCTAGGGTGTTCTACATGGTTGCTATGGTGTTGCTAGGTGGTTGATATGGAGCTCTAGGTGGTTGCTAGCGTGCTTTAGATGATTGCTAGGGTGTTGCTAGGTGGTTACTATGGAGTTCTAGGCGGTTGCTAGGGTGTTGCTAAGTGGTTGCTATGGAGCTCTAGTCGGATGCTAGGGAGTACTAGGTGGTTGCTAGGGTGTTCTAGGTGGTTGCTATGCAGTTCTAGGCACTTGCTATGGTGTTCTAAGCCTATTATTATATTAATTCATATTATTATTCTTATAATAATTTATGATTAAAGACTGGGTGTCTGTGGCGACATTCCTGGGAAAAAAATCACAGACGGCGCATAGTTAGTGACGAGTTTTCCATCACCCATCAGTGGTTGGTCCGCCAGTGAGGGTAGGTGAAGCTAACACAACAGGCTCGCTCTTCAACTCACTTGTGTGTGAGCGGCGTACTGTTTTTTTCGGTGTCTGCTAGCGTTACAATAACAGAGAAAGGTCATGTCAAGAAAGGCAACATTAGTTTAGACAACGTTGCGCACAGTATCGACCTCTCATATCAGATAACGTTGCGTTAGCTAGCTAGCTAATGTAATTAATCCAATCTAATGTCAGCTAACAATTAGCAAAAACACTAGCTAACGCTACCGACCGGTACCGACCTCGCAAACCGTCTCTCGAATGCAATGCTACCTTGTGGCAACGTTGCAATGTAGATAACTAAAGGCCAGTTCAGATTGATTCGCAAGGAGACTGTATGCAACTTGCAAAATTCCAAGACGTCTGATTGTAAAGGTTCTAAAACTGCACTTGACGATTTGACAGGGTGGGTCTTTTGAAACCCCAGGCAACAGCTTCAGACACTCTGCAACTAACCAGTTCACACCGCTGCAGTTTTCTCTGCAATATTTGAAAATCGTTTCGTCTCGTTGCGAATCATTGATCTGAACTGGCCTTAACATTACCGTTATTTACATTGCCATCAAGTTCATCAATATATTATAATGATCGGAATGAAGCCGGGGTATAGGTGGAGCAGAGCCGGGTCTGATTTCTGTGCAAAGATGTCAAGCCGGAGAAAACTAAATACAAAAATACGGCAGTATGGATTAACGTTGTTATTATTTTATTACGCTTCGTCATACGTTCCTTCAGCCTTGATGCCCTTTTTTTTGATGAAATCTCCTTTGTTTTTGTTTTATTCTTCTTGTTCTGATTGCTAATTTAACACCCAGCTTAGGTTTATTCTCGAACCGTTTGGCTAACAAAACCAGAAACACCAGGAGTAACATTTTGCAAGGCAGTTGTTTCAAAAATATCACACAACAATCATTCACGAAAAAGACTGTTTATTGTGCACGAGATACATAATTGCACGAGCCACAGCGAATCCCGCGAATTCTTCTCTGCAGTGTAAAGATGTTCATACCGGGCAAAAGGTGGATAAAGAACATTTGTGGAAATTGATCATCATTAATTCTACCCCAGGTCTGCTACAGCATTTTACCCGGCTCGGCAGTGTAAAGACAGCTTAAGTTAGCCTAATGTTAGACAATGAATGAGTATGTACATAACGTTACTTTTATAACAACCATTTTTATTCAGTAAATAGTAAGTGTTATAGTTGGCGTGGCCCAGGTGCCAACTGACTGACGTCACACAGGCGACACTGGTTAGATCCGGTTGGATCTATGGGAAGGGAGGTCCAAAAACACATGTGCAATTACCGCTTCTCACCATTGAGAAGAGAAAAGAGAACGAAACGGAAATCTTCGAGATTGTAACTTTAAGTCTTTACCAAGTCCAATGAGGCGTCCCGCAATGCTCTACAACAAACGGTTCAAAAGTTATGAAATATCAAACATCGGCCAATCAGGAAAGGGGCCAAGGCTAATCTACACCAATGGACAAAGAACTCTCTGCCACGTACAATGAGGCATCCCACAATTTGTGGGCAATTTTGCCCCATAGAGATGAATGCCGAATGTCCAAAGCCAGAGAGAGACCAGAGTACAGCTTCTAGAGGACAGAGTATTGTGACATCACAAGGGTGAGAAGACTGCATTGTGACATCACAAGGGTGAACATTCTGCCATTCATTCTCTATGGGGAAAAATTGCCCACAAAAATTCTGATTTTTCAAAAACAGTGCAACGAATCTTTCCAGAAAGTAATATCACACCATTCCCGATGAAGCCGCTCGATTTGGCATATTGCACGTGTATGTGGTGCAAAAACTCTGGGAAGAGTAGCAGTCCAAAAAATGGGTAAAAAGAAAGAAATAAAAATAATAACTAAACAATTCCTGCAGAAATTGTGAAGTGTGGTTGCCGCTAATGCAAAGTCAACTTTGTGGT